>JAHWFP010173336.1:14894-32255 GCA_023313725.1 Lithobius niger
TACCGACTGCTGGTGCGTTAAAAACGTATAGTTCAGCTTCAACTCGATGTTTATTCATTCTGTGGTACCTGCCGGAAGAAACCCAAGCCTATTGTCCAATGTCCATAGACTTTGCCAAAGAGTACGGTGGGACTGCTGCGACATTGTAGCCAGAGTTAGCGATATTCATTTAAATCTTTTGCCTTCAAAAAATAAAACTACAATAGCAAAACAAAACAAAAAACACCAAACATGCACAAACATATCCGGTTCTAGAGCACAGAGACTATCGCCAAAACACCCGAAGCAGCTGCGCAAACCAGTTCCTTTTTTCCAATGATAGGTGGAGTGTAGAGGCAACACTTGGCATTATATTTCCAGCTACGCCTTCAAACCCTTTCAGCGGTTTGATTCGGCCCACGCCCCTCGAGACATGGTTCTGAAAATTATTTCCTAGAATTTTGACCAGTTCCCTGCTTTACAGATGATGTATTTTAAGGTGCATGCCTCTACGTTAGCTTTCAGTTATTGTAACATTAGTTCATACGTACGGAAATGTTGCAAATCCTTTTTTCCTACGCACGAGCCGGTTTTTCTACATTCACTCGGACATACTTGTTGCAAAAGATATATGTGCACAAATATTGGAAAAGGGAATGACCTTTTAAGAGAGAATATCGGGACTACCCCCCCCCTCTCCTTTAGGGCATATGCAGCAATAATAAGCCCTATTATTTTATCGTTTTTGCCAAAACCGGTAAAAAGAACCGCCAAGTTCTGAATGGTTCGGCCTTTCAAAGGAGTTATATCAACGCACCAAAACATTCGCCAAGTTAATCGCACCGACTAATAGTTCGAACGTTAAATGAAAACCAGAACATAGCTACGTTCGGTAGCAATGTTCAAGTTTTCATTTAACGTCCAAAGTATTATTCGGTGAGATTAACTTGGCGATCCCTTTTACCAGTTTTGGTTTTTGATATGATATCACTTCTTTTTTTTTTAATTGTGTATTAGTCTCAACTCAACTAGAATGCGCAGATGTGTAATAAAGTGCCACGCCAACAATAGCTTGAGTGGTAATTTTTCCAATATTTTAATTTCATATTACTCCTTTGAGAGGCATCTTATAGGGTGGATATCATCTTGAACAACTCTAAACCACAAAATGAGTCTAACTCATCTTAAAAAGACATGCATTCTATTTAATGAAAGCTCAGTCAAGAATGCGTTTCCAGTTTACATCTAAGAATGACCTGACTTTGACGATTTGACAAGGTCCCAGCGTGAGGCTGTGGCGCCAGGAGGCGACGGGGGAGTATTTTGATAGGTAATTCCAATCGTCAATTCCTAGGATCTTCTACATGACACAATGACATGGACACAAAGCATCTAAGGGCTCTTCTCTACCCGAAAATCCTAGGAGAGGCTGAGGTCAGACTCTAGCAGGTGACCCTCTAGCAAGAAATGGTCGTATTAGGCTACTTTGCTCCACAGAATGACCTGACTGTATCGAGTTGAGCTATTTAATAAAGACTGTTGTGTTTGTGGTTGTAACACACTACATCATATGCTTATAAATGCGTGCCAAACTTTACATTTTCTGATGGCAAAACCGTACTTTCAGTGGCAAAAACAGCCATAGAAAGCAGTGATATCAGTGCAAAAACGACTGTCACTAAGTTTATCGTCTTTGTTTTCAGATAGAATAGTTGAAAAATGTAGGCATCAAGCAAATCCTAGTATAAAAAGGAAAATTCTTGTTGTCATATAGGTTTTCTTTCAAAAAAAATATGCTCAACATACGAGTCTTATGAGGGGGTGGGGAGGAGAGGGGGCAGAAAATGACGTAGGCCTAGTCAGATAATGGAACAAGTGCCTCGGTTTCCTTTCATAAAAATTCACAAAACTACGCCTAATTCCCTTTTTAAAATTTAAAAGGCGGGGATAGGCATAGTCTCCCCCTCCCCCCAATTTATCACTAATTCCTGCATTTTCAAGAATCCACTGAAAAATGATAAACGCTGGAACAGTTCATGAGGGGCAAACCCTTCGACTTTCCTCTTTTAAAAACCACTTATTTTTATTATCTGAAACCATTCCTCGTACACAAACACATTCTTAAGGGACCGGCAGGTGTTGCGAAGGTCACCATGGTTTTTTCTTTACGTAATTTCGAACATGTCCCGTTAGAATGTAGTCGACGGCTAACTGCAGGTTGTTATCCTTGGCCTGCATTCTGACACATCCGATCAATTTGCATCTACACTCAAAGTATCCCTTATGAAGAGAAAAAAAAATAAATTAATGAAACAAAAACAATTTCTAACTAAGCCAAACGGTTTAGCTGGTCAGTACAGTTTACACAGGATTACTTGCAAACGAGGATTACCACGGATTATACTGAGAATATGTTAGATTACCAGGGATTAGTTTGGAGTTACATGGAATACTTTGGGTTACCAGAAGATTGACATCTTAACAACTGCTAATATCAACTCGAGTTACCAAGATTGATAACCTAAGATTGTCTTGGATTACGTTGGATTACCGGATTACTACATGGTTTACTACAAGTAATATTTTGGACCAGTGGCATAACTAGGGTTTTGTACTGCGGGGGCAACAATAGGTATTTAGCCGAATGGTGTAGAGGGAGAACAGAACCGAATAAGAGCCCCGGAAGCTGAAGCATCTTTGCTATTTTCCGGCATTTTCTGACCTTGTAAAGTGCCGTTGGAAACATTTTTATAAAACCAGCTTGGCTGACTGCATTATACGCATAAAAACATTTTGTAATGTAAATCTTTCAGTTTTTCATGCTAGATACTTATTTTTTTAAACATTGATACTTTGTTAGAAGTGTTGGGAATTTTAAGCAAAATATGGAGTTAGTAATTCTTACTGTTTATCTTTACTGATTTTCGTATTTCTCCATTTGTTACCTGGTTACTTTAGTTATTTAAAGGAGAAACAGTAGAAGTGTATTAGCTAAGATGAAAGTTGCATCTTCGACCTCAAAACGCAGCCATATCTGACGGTAAATAATTTTTCAGCTATGGAAAAAGTGACTTGGCCAATTTGCCGAATAAGTTTCAAAATCTCACAGAGGGGGCGAATCGCCCCTTTGCCCCCCCCCCCCACTAGTTACGCCACTGCTTCGGATTACTGTATTACTACGTGGAATACTTAGGATTATGCTTTAAATTATTGTATCATCACTGTGAGGAATAGGGTGGGTTCCTGGATCACTACAGGGAATACTCTTCAGACTACTGCTTTACTACAAGGAACACTTCAGATTACTGTATTACTACAAGTAATACAGTATTCTGAAGTAATCCTTGTGGCAATACAGTACTTTGAAGTAATCCCTGTAATAATACAGTAATTCGAATTATTCCTTGTAGTAATACAGTGATTTGAAGTATAATTCAGGATGGCGTTCAAAAGCTCATGATGAAATTCCCTGACTTTTCCAGGTTTTCCAGTTCAATACTAACACTTTTCCCTGATTTTTTTTGGTCAAAGGAAAGTACAGTACAGAACTAAATTTCGAGAGCTTTTGAATGGTGCTATTGTTATGACGCTAAGTTTGGTCGTTCTTAAGTTATTTAGCAAAAACGACCTACAAATGTCTAGAAAATAAGTTCTTGCACGAAAATTGTTCATGAACCCAAATGGGTCTCACTCAAAATTTTGCACAATGCAAAATTCCACATTCACACCCTTCCTGCCACCTGCAGATACCTCCCTCTTCCCGCAGACGTTTTTAGTTTGCAGCAAAAAGCTTGTCGCAGACCGGCTGAAAATATTCTGCTTCTGGGCGTCCCCGGGGTTCAGACAATTTTTTAATCCTCAATTTCCCTGACATTTCCAGGTGAATCCCTTGACAATTTTCAGGTGTTGAACGAAAATAATCCCAACATCCCAAAAAATAGCTTGTTTGAGACTAGTCCAGATGGGACGAAACGCATTTTCATCACAGATATTGGCACTAGCCTACCCTAAGATTTGGTTTGTTAAAGTTACATCGAAAATACTTGAAAGTATTAAAGCACAAATTAAATTATTTGCTACTGGCCTGGGACTTTGTTTCGATCTACTCATTCAATGGAACTTAACAGATCTGACACACAGGCATTTATTTAAATTTCCCTGTCTTTTCCCTGATTTTCGAAAAAAATCTAGTTTTCCCTGAAACTTTGGTTCCATTTTCGTTTTCCACGAGATTTTCAGGTTTTGTCTGAACCTTGGTCCCACATTACTTAGGCCTAAGTAGTTTTCGTGTTATCAGAAATGAAACAAAAAGGAAATGAAGTTTAAAATTGAAACAAAGTGAAGGTTTTAGAAGCAAGAAATTAAATCCGAATTACCTATTCTTTATAGGTGAAAGATTTTCCGAAAATTGTTCAAATTCCCTGATTTTCGGTAAATATTTTTCAAATTCCGTGAATTTTCCAGACTTGATAAATTCCCTGAATTGTCCAAGTTTTCCAGGTAGGACGCCACCCTGGCATTTCGTGTATACCGGAGTACTATAAGGAATACTTCAAACGACTGTATTACTACAAGGAATACTTCATATTACAGTATTACTACAAGGAATATTTAGGATTACTGGATCAGTAGAAAGAATACTTTGGCTTATAGGATTACTACAAGAAATACCTTGGATTATCGCATTACTAAATGGCCTAGGTCGATTACTTCTGGATTACTACCCATCGTTCAATCTTTGGTAAAGTTAACAAAACAAAAAAACAAATGCCACGTCGTTACAGCCTATAGAATGCACAGGAAATCTGAAATAAATCTATTGAATGGTATCTTCAAAAGATGCAACAACTCTGACGGGATTTCCCTTTTAGGAAAAAACGCTTCAAAAAACCCAACACAAGCTGCAGAATTTCGTTAATAGTTTTAATCCCTCTGTTTTATGAACGATTCTGCTAAGAGTCAAGCGTGTGCCAAATCGTGAAACGCTCATTACTCGAAGCATCGGAGCGGAGCGAACTGACAGACGAAAATACTCAAGCGATTAAGAAAGTTCCCACTCCAATTATTTTTCAGTTTTGTTGTCCCGTGAATTTCTAATGTTCTTCACACAGAATGCTCATCACAGTCCACATCCCAGAAGACTTGACTTAAAATGTTCCGCTGAAAGGGTTTCAAAAGAGGCTTGAAACTCTTAGGTGTACACGAAGACAGCTAATTGAAAGGTGCACCACATCTCTTTTTTTTTGACTAAAATTTGTACCCTGTGGCACCTGATTAAAAAGCTACGACGTGTGCATGCATGTACACTCGTCTTGAACCACGGCTACACAAGCATCACGAAATGAAAAAAATAATAAATGTGCTTCTGTTAGGCCTATTTTCGTAGCAGTAATTTGATTTTATGACCCAAAAATACGCATAAAACTGCTCATGACATTTTTTTATCAGGCAAAATTTAAGTCTTTGTTTTACTTCAACTCCCCTTGAACCAACACACCTACAAAGATGAGAGTATTGCCAAATGCAGTTAAATTGCGATTCCCTTACGCCTATTTCATGACCTGTACCTTGATTTTTTGACCCCGAAATGCGCATAAAACTACCTTGAAACTGCTCATGACTTCAAAGTTTATTCTGTTACATTGTTATTTATCCTCAGATGGCTGTAAACAACCAAACTACCTTAGCTTTAAAGACACAACGTGTCTAGTGGTCACCACGCTCTTTATATATATTTTATCTGGATGTTAACCTTAATCTTAGCGGGCGACGCACTAGCGTATGTCTTGATTTCGTAGCCCTTTGGAATCTCAGATAATTGTGCATGGCAATTCTCTGAATATATGAATGCTCCTAGATACTAAGAGACCGAATGATATCCACGGTTTGTAGCATATTACACAACTTGACAAAAAAAAATCTACAGATACAAACTCAGTCATCTGTAGGGCAGTGACACAATGTAGTATTATTGTATATAACTCTATGCTGGAGCCTTTATGGGTTAGCTGCAAGGGGCACTGCGGTGAGAAACAGAATGGCGTCATACTGAAGCCGATGCTGTGAAGAGTGGATTTCTTAGATCTAAAACGCGCGAATTTTGTTGTTGGAGAAAACAACGTTATTTTAAGCCTAAGAAATCCGCTCTTCCGTTGTTTTTCCCACCATTTTTATGTAGTGCACCTTGTAGTTATGACCTCCAAAACCCATATTTGGAGCCAATATGGCGGCAAATGTCACTGCGCTATAGTCATCACTTAAAGTGGCATTATCATCGATTGAAAATCGTACGAAAATACCGTGGCACCATTTAGCGGCAGTGATATTATAAACCTTTACAGCTTGCTTCGAGGTAAAACCACTTTTCACTTGCTCCCAGTGAAAACCAAATTTTCACTCAATAATAATTAAGGAGTTCGTGGCCTTGTATGTTTCGTTAAAAGAAATGGCGTTGTGTATTTCTCCGTATGATGCAAAAGCAAGTGATAGATAGCTCTAGATGTTACCCGTTTCTAAGACTTTCAATCGGTGATAGTACTACTTTAATTTGAAAGATCTTAGGAGTCCAATTATTTTGATGCGGAGAGCAACTTGAACTCCTGACCCAGCTCTTGTTAGTGCAAAATTGTCGCAATGTTGGGTCTGTTTCCGTCTTAAAGCGGCATTCTCGCCGATTGAAAGTCTGCAGAATCAGGCAACATCTAGGACTTGCTTACATTAAGTGACGAAATGCAAAAAGTCACTTTTCTTAACGAAACATCAAGCCACGTGCCTCCTTAATTATTGAGTGAACATTTTATACGTCCTCGGCGGACGCCTGTGGGACCAAACTGTATAGGTTAACAATATGGTTGCAGCTAGATGGGGCCACGGTATTTTCTACGATTTTCAGTCGAAGATAGTGCCATTTTACGTAAAGAACTCTTTATGGGCTCCTGTCTGTACATCATGTCGAAACTAAGTTAAACCAGCCAGGGCCGAATATATAGAGTTGGGGGGGGGGGGGGGGAAATAGTCTTGAGTCGGAAAGTGGGTCTTAGTCGTAAATATCGAGATTACAGTGAAAACAGTACAGGAAGTCATTAAAATTGGTATAAAAAAGGCAAAGATGTGCTATAAAATATAGAACTTAAAATGTAACGTTTCGTTATAAAACAGCAACGTTTTCAGCACAATTAAAGTTCGGGAAAAAGCCTTCGTCCATCAAACGTTAAAAGGCAAATACAAACGTAAAAAGAGCATTTATGCTTAATTTCAGGCGCTCACTTTTGTTATTTGCTTTGCTTTTGGTGGACGAAGGCTTTTGCGTGAGCTTTGACTGTGCTTAAGAAAGCAGGGCTTTTTTTTAATCAGCATCTTAGCGCCAACACAGCATTTCAGGGTTTTTTAATTTTGTGACACAGGGCTTCTTTTTTTTTTTTATCAATTTTAAGGAATATTTTATCAATTTTAATATCAATCATAATATCAATTTTAAGGCGGAACGAAACGAAAACGGGGTAAAAAAAATAGGCGAAATAAGCGGGGAAAAAAACGGTTTTCAACATTTTGGTAAAGCTCTCTTCTCTTCCGGTTTCAGACTCTCCCCCAATATTTGCGATAGGCTATTTTAAGTTGAACTGAATTAAAAAAAAAATTGAAAAGCAATTGAAAAAAGAGAAACCCTGTAACTCACCTGTCGTAAGGGAACGCTGCAGGCTGGTAGGAAGCTACAGGGCTGAGGGGTCTGGCTGTAGTAGGCATGTAGGCAGGCTCCTCGGCACTCCTTGCCATAATGAAAGGAGGGAATGGACCCCTAGGGGGAAGACCTGCCATGGGGGGTACACGGGATGGGTGGTGGTGGTGGTGGTGCATCCTTGGTGGCCCGTGCCCGTTCAGGGGGGGCGTCTTCCTAGACTTGGTTGGATGGCGGTTAGGGGGAGGATCGTGGAGGGGCTCCGGCGGGGGAGGGGGTTTGGCCGACGGTAAAATCATCTGCCTGGGACGGGAGGCCCGTTGAGATTCGAAGGATTTGACACTGGACATCGTACGCGATCCGATTTCGCCGTAAATCGCCGACTGCTGGTCGAGTTGGGGCGTCGGAGATCGGGGGCCGCCGTTTTGCTTGTGGTTCTCCAGCCGAGATTGAGGGGGCGTCGGCCAAACCTTGTGGTTCTCCGTATCGCCGCTCGGCCCGTTGTAGAGGGACACCAAATCGCTGTTGTTGTGGTCCCCGTTGGTGATGTTGAGGTGGTGGTTGCCGTTCGTTTCGCGCCACTCGGACAGGCGGCCGAAGCTGCCGTTGCCGCTGCGGCGTCCCTCGCTGGGGCTCGGGGACGCTCCAGGGGTGTGCCCCGACGTCCCGTTGCTGTTCGGGGACCCGCCGTTCTCCAGTTGCTTGGCGTACATGTTGTCGGCGTACGAGTGGAAGCAGCAGCGTACGAGCGCGTTGGCTGCCATCTCTTTCTTGCAGATGAAAGCATGGCACTCCAGAACTTTGATGCCCGTCGTTCGACGCAATATGCAGGCGAAAAGCGGCGGCTTGCCGACAGTCGGCAGCCGCGCGAACGGCGAATCGAGCGGTAGGAAACGCGGTACTCTCTCCCCGTCGGCCCCGGGCACAACGACGTGTCGCACGGCGGCGCAATAGTGTAGCGTTCCGACGGGAAAGAACCGCGTAACACGTTTGCCCCTTTCGTCCACATTTTCCAGCAACAATCCGTTGGACCACACGCTCAACCACGAGTCAATACCGCGTGCTCCGACCACGGCCTGCTCCGGGTACAGCTCCCGGAGCGGCTCCTGGATCCCTTGCAGGCCGTCTTTTGTGATGTGAGGCACGGCGGAGCCTAGGTACAACACCCGGCAACGACATATAGGCGTCGCCATAGCTTTAACACCCATTCACACACACGGAGAAAAATATAATCACAATCACTTCACTTTACAATCCGTGTTTCAAGTCTTCGATGAGTTTACACTAACAACAACAAAAACGACGTAGTTGGTGGAGCAACATGGCCGCCACAGCCGCTGCGCTTGACAGGACTCGTCTGCTAGAGAGAAGAGATTTTACATTCACTTTCGCCTCAAGCTGCTACGTCATCGCACGCCTCCAACGAGGCTACAAATGACGTCATTTCTAACGCGCGTTACGATTGGTTGTCGCGTCGTAGTGCGATGACCGAGCGTGGGCCAGTGACTTCCCGCCCTTCCTCGCTGCCCGCCAATCAGAAATGGGTAATGGCGTCGCCGCTTTTTGCCACGTGGTCTCGACTCGACGATAAGTTCCGAGTTAAAAGGCTTTTTTTAGATAAAAGAAATTCGGCAACCGGTTATTTTGATTGAATCAAGAAGTAAACAGACACGCGTTTTCGTCATCAAGTGTTTTTTCGGTCATTATTAAAACCATTAAACACCAATTAAGCTGCCGAAAATGTCGTTCAGATTCATTAGGCTGAATGTTGAATCGGCCACTGGGTTGCGCTAAAGAGCAGGGTGGAGTTCGTGTCGCCATCTAGTGGGATGCTGTGGAGGTAATCGAATTTTTCACACGAGCTTGATCTGGATAATAAGGCCGCTAAAAATTAATTAAATGGTTCTCGGGAGCACACGTATGGATTTTTCTTAGTGCATGAAACGTTTTTTATGACATTGTCTAAAAAAAAAGTACCAATCACGCATCAACACTTTCGATAAACATTACCTAGAGCCGATATACCCCTCCCGAGAATCACTTAATTAATTTTTAGCGGCCTTATTTAAAATTCTGTTAAAAGTTTGTAAGGATGGTGGTGAGAAAATTATACTGTGCTAAGGAATGTAACGGCCTCTTAAACGACGCATCATTGCAGATGATGTCGAAAAAAATGAATATCTAAACTGAGACGAACCAAGACTGACGATGGAGCTGCTGCATGATGAAAAAAAATTCATGTTTTGAGGTGTGTGGGTTGGCCTTGAAAAAACCACTTCGCTTGCAATTCGCAACGTGCACTACGTTTCCTAAGAGCGGCTTGAAGAAAAGGTCTCCACCAATTTTCTATTCTTTGTTACAAGCATTCCTACTGAGTCCTTGCCCCACATGCCATGTTTCGAACTAGTGTCCGTTTTTACTTTTGCGGAAAACGTACATTAAAAATTATGCTGTGTAGGTTTTTGCCTAATTAAATATTTTTTTGTGAGAAAAATACCTCTTGTATACTGTGAATAGTCCTAGCATGTCAATTCATAAGAACTAACGTTTAATGAAACTTAAAAATGAGTAAGTTTCTCGAGCCAAGGCCGACTGCAGTAGAAATTGCGTGGCTTGCCTCCCAACTCGACGCCAGTTCTCGCACGTACCGGGAAGTTAAAGCCTCTTAGCTTTGCTTTTGGTAAAATAAGATTTTGGCAACGTTAAATCAACTAGCTTGGAGCCAGGAGCTGAAACCTGCTGCTTCTGTCCCAGACGGCCTTGTGGAAACGACTGAATACGAAGCGAGACTTATTTATAGTGTCCGCGGCCTATCTTGAGTTCGCCGCAGAACAAACACAGATAATCCATTGTACGTTTTCAGTAGCAGAGTGCCTTGTTGATATCCAAGATGGTTACAAAAACAATGGCGGCCATCGATTAAAACCACCCCATCCAGGAAGACGTAGCCGCTCACAAAATACTTGCAAGACTCAAGATACACCGCGCACACAACACATAGATTATTCGCTGCTGATGTCAATTATCAATTTTCATTCAGCACTCCTACCCTCTTTATTGTTAGTTTGTCTGTTTTTGTGTCTTATTAGATGCATTTAAAGATTTGGTGTACACTGGATGAAGGTAGACACTTAACTCTCTTGTGTCTAAAGATTTTCAACATTTTAAAATGACTGGTGGGTCTCTCCACCACGTTCTAAAGTTTGTATAAAATGGATTACAGCTAGGGAAGTGATTAAAGGTAAATTCCGCCTGCCTTTTAACAGCTACACGCAGATCGCCATCCGTGCATGTTATCATCGCATCGTTTCGCGAGACTCAGCGTAGTAATACAAGGCCAACTGAGATAGTAGCTGTGTTCCACGCTGTGAGAAACCAGCTACTATCTCAGTTGGCCTTGGGCGTAGTAGATGAAACAGCATGAACACAAATATTGTGTCAACGCTAACCGGAAAGATTTTCGCATTTTAACATCACACTTTATCATTTTTTCGGTTAGTATTTTCTAATTTTTCTTCGGCGATCTATTGGCATAAATAATTTTAATTTTTACCGCATTATTCTTTTAGATTTTTTATCGCATGGTAATTATTAGCAAACAATTAAAAATTAGTACATGCACACGTACAGATGAAACGTCATGGTTATTGTAAGCGCGCAAAGGATCATTTTCTTACAGGATGCAGTTAAATAAGTTCCCAATATTCAACAGAAAATCTCGTAGACGCCACATTTTAAAACGGATTTTTAGCAAGGGATTGACTAACGGGAGGTAAAAGTACTTTGGCGCCATACTTGATGTGGAGGATCGAGAAAAATGGCGAGAAAAATAATAAAAGAAGTTTATTTGTGTTCCTTGGCTGTTTTGACTTCGGATTAGTTAACCGTTACCTTAAGCATCAGACTAGTTCGTTTCTGTTTTCTAATTCGTACCATGCAGTTTAGATTAGCTTGTTTTAATGTTTTGTATCTTTATCAATTACGGTTTGCACAAACTAATGGCAACACATTTTTTAATCTTAAGTCTACGTCTTGCAGCTGGCGTTTGTTGATTGGCATTGTTGCATAATAACAACATTTAAAACATCGTACAACAATCAGTCTGGTCGTTTGTAGAGTTCCCTAACCCCTGAACCATTTGACCAATTAAAAAAGGCCTTATGGAAAGGACACATCTACAGAGCAATACTTGTCAAATGAGCTTAGAACCAGACGAATAGGACAAATAGTTTGATCTGTAGAGAATGTAGTAGAAAAGTGCCACGAACAAGTAGCCAGAAATGAAAATCACGATCTCAGCTCAAGTCCAGATTTCCGATGTGGCAAATTGGAAATTAGTAAAAGTTCGGACACATGTCCACCAAGTCCAACACAGCTTATATACTAAATGTGAGGAAAAAATATTGAAAGACAGCGGAAAAATTAAGCATGGAAATTTCGGCTTTAATACGGGAGGTTGAGGTCAAACCTTACAGTAAAGGTAATACCAATATTTTGTATGGTGAGCCAAAGATTTCTGATCGCTTGTTTATGTGGAATCAACACGGACGCAAGGCACCGCCTGCCTTCACTGTGCTGCAGTGCATTCGTGTCATGCGGAGTAGCTTATTTTGCCGCTTGCCTCTCAAGTTACCCTACGGTCTTGGATGGAGTAATTGTGGCTAATTTCCCCCGAAGCTTGGAGGTATATTTACACCCGTTCATCTTTCGAAATAGGCTACCTTTTAACTGTTATCACAAACTATTTACCTCTCAAGTTTGTTACCCGGGGGGGGGGTAATGTTTTCCCCGGGACTATGGGGTAAATAGTCTTCCCTCCCAACTTACCGCCGAAGTGATGGCACCAGATTCAGTTACCCCTCAACTTTCCCTCAGAGACAAAGAAATCCCTCCCGTAAGAGCACTAATTATTAACCATTTAGCTAGTGGAGTCCTAACCGCATACGCGCCGCAAGCTTTGTGAGGGGGACCCCGGGTAACCTGAGCAATGCGAGCTACAACGGCCCAGTGCTCAGCGTCTTCGTCTCCAAACCAAGAGGATCCTTGCTCGAATCCCGTGACCGACCTATGGGATTTTCAAAAAGTCACCAGAAAGAATTTACTAGTGAAAGGGTTAAAGAAAAAAATACGAAGGATAAAACTTGAGAAACGAAAAAAAAAAAACACAAAATTTAAGTCTTACAACACGAAGAATGCTTGTTGCCTGTGTTAACTGCCAAAAAATTGTAAGAAAGACAACCAGATTGCTAGTCTACATCCCAAAGGTGTCGTAGAAAATTTCCTCCGTTAGCTATGGGACTTAGAGACAAGCATTCAATCTGAATTTTTTATTGGTTATACGGTATTTTATTACGTAAAGTGTAGGCTATATGACTTGAGCAGTTAAGTCTTAAAACGTCTACATAACCTCCGTCCCTTCTACCCCTCCCCCCCCCCCACCTCCGAAAAAGAGACAAAAAATCATTGTCGAAATTTCACGTTCTCTTTTTAATACACAACACCCGATCACATACGAACATTGGCTTCATGGAAGTATTTCGTAATACTGAAGTTTTTTTTTTTGTTTATTTAAAAGGCAAATAAAGTAAATTTGTTCCAATACTATGCCTTTTTAGCGCTCGTGAATAAAATAGATAGCAATTAAAAGCCTTTGCATATACACCATTTTATACAATGAAAAGACAGAATTTCTTGAGATTTACCATTTTAGTACAATTTCTTGCCACTAGATGGCATTGCTAGCAATGCGTGTTAACATCACAGCAGTTAAAAACCTTCGTGCATTTTTCAGATGTTACGTTTTTAGTTTTTTTTTTTTTATCAAACGTTTGTTCTTTTCAGGGCAAAAAAAAAAAATGTACGCGTACAAGTTAAATCAGTTCAGGCATTTTGCATAATTTGCAAGAAATGATACTAAAATTTGTAAATGTCAAAATCTTTCTTTTGATGGAATAAAATGCTGGAGTATGCAACGGAATTGAATTGTTTTTTTCACAAGCTATTTAAATAGAGCATAGAAAAAAACATTTTATTGTAATGGACCTAGTGTAAAATCAATTTAAATGCACATACCGCCTGCCTTATAACAGCCACGTGCAGATCGCCATCGCTCCGTTGAGCGAGACTCGGCACAGTAATACAAGGGCAACTGAGATAGTAGCTGCGTTCGTTGCAGCGAGGAAAGCAGCTACTATCTCAGTTGGCCTTGGGCGTAGTAGACGAAACAACATAAACGCAAAAATTGTGTCGTCGCAAACCGGAAATATTTTCGTATTTTAACATCACACTTTATAATTTTTCAGGCAAGTGTCTTATAATTTTTTTTCGGGGATCTATTGGCAAAAACAATTTTGATTATTTTTACCGCATTAGTCTTTTAGATTTTTGATCTCATGGTAATTATTAGCAAACGATGAAAATTGAGTACAGCAAACACACCGAAAGCTAAATGGTTATTGTAAGCGCGTGAAGGATTATATAGTCATCGCTCTATTACTAAATTAAACCTAAAACTAAATTCAAACTGAAACTACATTGTACGAGAAACACAACAATGTCAAACGGCGTGTATTCTTAACATTTGTAGTGTAAAAATTGGTTATTATGCCTTCATCACCACCGTGTTATGTTTATCCTGTTACCCCCACTCGCAATCGCTTCGTTCAATCATCCCTGTTTCGATTTAACAGTATCGTTTAGCAGGGCTAGACTGTGGCCAGGGTGGGTTGGTAGGAATTCCCACCCTGGGCACTGCTCTAGCCTAAAAGTCGCCCCCTCTTTTCTCTTATAGAACGTAAAAATATGTTCAAAATCGATGAATTACGTCCAAAATTATCAAAATAGTTCGGTTCGGATAGTGGTGTCAGTTGGTTAGCGACCCCTTTGGTCACCATTATTTTTGTCCAGCACAGAATGACGTAAGAATGCCCCTTCCCATACAGCAGTGGAGGAGGGGGGGGGGGCAGAGAAGGCCGGGGGGGGGGGGTCTCTCCCTCCCTCCCTTTGCCAGGGGAAGAGTTTTTTTTTTTTTTTAATGGCCCACCGAAAGTGAAAAATAGTGAATCCTTTCACTCAGTTTGGTACTAAACGACTAAAGGTTAAATAAATATGGATGCAAACCTATTTACCTTGCCTTTTGGACTTAAATGTCAGATTTGCCTGAGCGGGGAATGCAACTCACGACCTGTAAACCAAATACCGAGGTCCTACCGCTGAGCCATACTGACACGGCCAGGACATCGGCACTTAGCTTCGAAGGTCGTGCGTTCCATTCCCCGCTCAGGCAGTCTGACATTTAAGTCCGAAATGCAACGTAAATAGTTTTGTATCCGTATTTATTTAATCCTTCTCAAGCCCATTTGTTTTCCGTCTTGTTTAAACGAGGTACCGTCATTTTACATAATTTTCGTAAAATACTTGGCTGGTCATCGTGGCTGAGCGGTGAGAGACCTCAGCTTAGTTGCTGGAGGTTTGCGGATCTGGCCGAACCCCTGGAAAAAGGATCTTGGCAAAGTCCTCGCCAGGACTGCCGGCCAGGACAGCGTGAGAATTCTGGACACTCTTTCGACCCGTAACGATGATCGGATTGGCTCCTCCCTTTACCAGAAATGATCAAAATTGAGCCGGTTCAGCAACACAAGCATTCAATTGCTTCGGCTGACTTACGGCTCAAACTAATTAATTAAAACAAAACAAAACTTAAAACCCGATACGCCCGGACCCGTGCTCAGTATGCCCATTGGTTAAACAGACTCTGAATTCGGGACTTTGGAACCCTTTTGTCGTCCTATTCTGGATCTTCGACAATTGTGGTGGTTTGGGATAGTTACTTTCTGAAAATTAGGAAAAGTGGGCGTTCTTGTTTCACCAATTTTCAGTTTAACCGAAAAAAATGTTCTTAGTCTACAAAATGAAAAATTCTTACCCCCTCACTATATTAAGAAGCTTTCCTCCTTGATAAAACTTCGTGATTAGCTGCGGCATCATGCCACACGTTTGGCCGCAGCGAGCGCGGGAGCGCAAGCGAGGCAGGCAGTTAAAAAATAAGTCTTATTTGGCCGAATTTTAGGCAAAGTTTTAAATTTTCGGTAAAAAGGGGACATGGCGAAACGGGTATAGGTTACACCAAATTTAGACTGGGTTGGGGGACGGGGGTTCACGGGTTACGCGACTCGAACGACCCCAACGGGACTGGAACAGGAAGCTATCCATTGAGCTCAAACATTTACGAACGACGTTGGATTGGTTTGCTCAACTTTACGAACGAAAGGTAGCGTACGAGAGCGGTGGCCGGTGCGAGGTTAGGCCTAATCTTCCTTCGGGTCCTGGAAGGTGGTCTCCCTCCCCAGTCTGCAGTCGAGATTGTATATGAAGGACTGATAGTAGTTGGGGTGGCGGGGGGTGGGGGCTAGGAAAGAGCACACTACACCTGAGGCAAACAAGTTATGGAGATCAGGAGTCAAGAATGCACATCACTTGGGCGGAAACTCTCAGTTCCCCCTCGGGGCAAAAACAGGAACTCCGCTCGGAACTCGGCAACTGCATTCCAACCTTCAGGCGGCCTTCCCTTTTTAAAAACAGCCGGCCAACTCGCTCTTCCACCTGGCTCATACACGGACCTCTATGAGTATATTCTGGATGCGCGTGTTGAGGTAGATGAAAGACGATTTTTTTGTATTTTTTTTTCACGGAAATCTGATCAAGAGGCGAAGTTCACACATCGTAAATCTCAAGCAAAATTATCAATGTATTTAATTTTCTAAGTAGGTCGGCCACGGGGATACGAACCCGTGTTCGCTGTGTTTCTAGGCGCGGATGCTGACCACTGGGCAGGGCTTGCTAGTCTTACGCGAGATCCCGGGGAACCTTTACAAAGCTCGCGTTGCGCGTTGGGATTTTTTTTTCATTAGCCGTCTATGACAGACTGGAATGCTCTAGCCTGTATTACGCTATTACGGTAATACAATTGTTTTTGTACTGTACTTACTTACTACTTACTTACGTAAGCGTGGATCCAGAAAAATTTCTTGGGGAGGGGAAGAAGGGAAGAGGCATCCCCCCCCCCCCGCCTCGGCACTAACCTTTTTTATAGCCTCACTGAAGAACTGAGAAATAAAAATAAGAAACGGCAGGATGAAACGAATCATCAACCAGTTTGTTTATTTTAATTCAATTCCATCTTCGTTGCGTATATTTACGTAAACGTACTTTATAATGTAAATTTCAGGACTCCAAAAAAATTGCGGGGCGGGGTGAATTGTATGAATTATACCACGCGCCATGGCTGTTTGCTGTGACGTGCATATCACGTGACTGGGCTAGTCCAATCAGACGGCCAAACAGCCGTTGTTCTCGTTCGTCATTGGCTAACTCATGGTGACGTCACAACAAACAGCCATTGCGCATGGTTTAGATGAAAGAGGGAATTGATTTTTCAGGGCACGGAGAACGTTGCAAGTACCGTTATCTACCAAAGGCTTGCCAAAGGAAATCCACACGATCGCACGGCTCTTTCATTCACGAAGTAACTACACGAAGTAAAGCAGGGCTTTTTCGAAGTATTTCCTACCAGTTTTTTTAGCGAATTTAATTATTTGAATGAATTCCAGTGGCCCCACCTTAAATTTTGGGGTCTGTCACTAAGTGCAACACCGGGGCACCCTTCCGCGACGGAAATTGAAAAAAAGTTACACTATGTTATAATCATA
>JAHWFP010173336.1:37255-52559 GCA_023313725.1 Lithobius niger
CCCCCCCCCCTCCCCCAGGTGTAGAAAAAATCGTCCAGATGTAAACCCCCCTCATGTTCGCTCGGTGTTTGCCTTGACTTTCATTAAGATGACTAATCGCTCTTCCTTAAATACTGCCCCTCCCCCTTTGCCTCCCCTTCTCCCTCCCATCGCCCTCCCGCTGCCTACCCATCCCCCCATTGAATTGAGACAGGTTGTTGAATTAAATGATGCCCCTATCATTCTCTCCCGTCTCCCTCCCTCTCTCCCATCCTCTCCGTCGCCCCTCTACCTACCCATCCCCATTTCTTCCTTTCTTTTGAGCGATCCATACGCCTAGTTGCTGGTACCAACCGACTTTCAAAGCTACACCCATATACAACAAAGACTTGGTGCAACACAATCAATTTTTGCTCCATCACTTTTACTCTTCGACTTTGGGTTTTCTCGCTAATTTAGAGTCATTTTCTTCTCAGGTTTGAAATTCCACCTTAAAATCGTTATTTCCATTTTCTGTCTCTTTTTTGACTCCAGTGATGTTCTTTTTTTTTCTGGAAGGGTGGTTGGTAGGCATAAGTGCGGTACGTAGTCAATGGTGTAAGTGAACATGTTGCAAGGAAGAAACGTTTATTTTCAACAATATCAACAAGCCAGTAAAATCACTAACATCGGTTTCGACTGGCACGCCCATTTAATAACTTCAGTTAAGGAGAAATAAACATTCCTCAGACGAGAAATAAACAAACTCCTCAAAAACTAATTCTCAAAAATGGTCAAGAATTATTCCTATTCATCCTATCCAGATAGCATTTACTAACATCAGTGGTTTCTATCACGTCAGTCACTACCCCAGGGTTTCGCACCCCACAGATCTAATCCTCCACCCCCCCCTACACTATTTCATCCCCAACCATTACAGTAATGACAGCTAGCCTACATGACAGTTCATTTTTTGTGGCCAATTTTATTTTTTTATTTCTTTTTTATTTTTTATTATTGTTTGAACTACTGACTTCGCTGAGAGCTTCCCTCCTGGCGACGAAATTCCGAACGTCAATACATAGCAATACTTATAACCAGAAGACATTTTCGCACACGATGCCACACCGAACACGATTAAACGTAACCTATTTAAATAAATTTAGGACACGTTACTTAAACTTATCGTTCTTTAGTAAAGAATTAGTCTGCCCCCTTTTAGCATACCTAATTATGGGATTCTGGTTTTGAGGGGCACTAACTAGAATTGGCCGAAATTCCGTTCGTATGACGATTCGTACTTATGATCCAGTATTTCAACTGTGTTTATTTTCGTCTTGATGCTGGAGGGAGTTTGTGAATCGAAATAATGACCACATATCATATTTGACCCGAATGTCGTAATACTTAGCGTTATCACTTACTGCGGAGATTAACGATGGGTGTGGAATGTGGCACCACCCCGCGGCCGAAAGCAAAACCACTGGAAGCGCCGCATCGCTGTAGTGGTAATTTGGGAGCTTACGCAATTTAAAGTTAGCTGTTCTTTTAATAGCGAAGCGAGACGCCTTGGGGTTCGGCGAAATGAGATTTGAGAGTCCCTGGATACGGCCCCCTTCCCCACCCCCCTCACAGAAAAAAAAAAAAAAAAAAAGCCGGCCCCCCACTAGGGGGGCAAATTCCCCCGCCCCCCCCCCCCCCCCTCCCTCCTTACTGTACAAAAAAAAACACGAGCTGAAAAAATTCAAAGTCCACATATTTTTCTAATTTTTTTTTGTTACCGTATATTGAAAATAGGGACCATTTTGTTCGTTTTCCAGTCAAGTTGTCCCAGTTTCACTTTTTTGAAAATAAAACTTTGAAAAAAATTTGGATTTACAAATTTTTCAGCTCTTGCGATTTTTGTAGGCCACCATATTATTTTATGCAGTTTCAAATCAAATAACTAATGTGCTATACGAAGAAGAACACAACAAATAATGAATGATGACAAATGCCGTTTTTTTTTATTTAAATAATTTTTTTTCTTTCGGGGGGCCCCATGCGGCCAGGGGCCGGTGGCATATTCTGCCACCCTTGGCTTGCCACCTTGTAGCTACGCCACTGACCAACTAACGGCCATTACATTTTTGACTCTGTGTTCGCTGCAAAGAACGAAGATGCTCGCGTCACGCATGTCAGCAAAACCAAACGTTAGATAGTTAATCAGATGTCGCATTTTACGTCTTCCAATGCTACGCGAGGCCCTGGCGGTAGTTGCGGCTACCAACACCTCTGTTAATACTTTTGCGTGCGAAGCAACATGGCGACAAAGCATTATAAGAGCTACAGCTACCGCTAGGAGCCAGCGTAGCATGAAAGAGTTTAGATCTAGTATCTAGTTAAAGTAGGAAAACCTCCAGTATCAACACGTTATAAGTACAATTGAGCCAGTATGGCCCGTAGGGCTCCTACGTATCATAAAAATTCTTTGATTTTTAACGAAATGTCACAAATGTGTAACACATTTTTGTATTGTGTCGCAAATATTATAAAATAATAGAAATTTCAAGAAGAATGCGTTGGGAAACAAATTCTCACTGAAAAAAAGAACTTCCATCGCAAGTGGCCCTTAAGCTAGTCAAGATTTCAAAAAATGCCTGACCCCCCCCCCCCTCGCCCTCTTTTCCATCTTGTAATGTTTACAACGTTTCGCAAACTATTTGTTTTGTAGTTCCATGATTTCTAAAAAAAAAAGTCTGATTTAAAAATGTGGTTTTGAGTTTGAATGTTTTCAAGAACATATGGTAAACCGGCCTTTCATTTCACTGAAAAAGATTTATTTGTGTTTTTTTTACGTTGGTTTCGTCCTTTTTTTTTTTTTACGTTCGTCCATTGTTGTAGTTGATATGATTTGATTTTTATTTGAGTTCTAACGGGCCCACAGAGCCGAACACTCAAATGCTAACCTACCTCACCCTAACTATAATCCTAAGCAGACTACAACAATGGACGAATGTAAAATGAAAATGAACGAAAGCAAACAAAAAAAGGACAAACCCAACCCAAAAAGCTGTAATTTGGTGAAAGGATGTCTTCAACAGGTAGGCTGTGAGTAGTCATAAAAAACGCCGACTTTGTGTTGAGGTGGGCGGGCGGGGGGGGGGGGGGGGGCAAAAAATTTTTTTTTTAAACTTAAAGGTGTAAGCGATGGTATAAAAAAAATTGTAGGTAAATTTTTATTTTTTTTCACCCCCCCCCCCCCAGCACCAACGTGTGCTAAAAACGAAAAAGTGGGTGAAAAATTGTCCTTAAGTTAGTAAAAAATGAAAACAAGATTTTTCACAAAATTGTCATAAAATTTGGATCCGTTTTGTCATAAATATGAAAAAAGAAAATTGCAATTTAGCCGTTGTAGCCCTGAGGCCAGTTGAGCAGATAACACCTAGAAGGCGCCCGGGGGAGGACTACTTGCGATTTTCTAACTCTGCTTCAGGGGGAATACTTTGCACATTTAGCCTAATTTGGCCCTTTCCAAATACTCGCTAACACAAACAATAAACAGACCTACTTGCGTGGAAGTATAGGCCGCATTACTACACTTGGTGCCATCTAGTGCAACTTTCAATTACTATCGATAGTGCCAAACGTGCAGGGAAACCAGGGTTGAATATTTACGTATATATGAAATGCCATTCTTTCTTTAAGAACGGTAAACATTTGGATGAAACTAATACCTACTTTCAAAGATTTTCCGCCAGGTGTCGCTGTCGGCAGTAACAGGAAGCGCAAAGCATCATGGGGATCGAAGCTATTTAGCGTCACTAAAACAAATTGATCACGATAAAAATGCAAAATTAATCGTTAAAAAATATCATAATTATGTCAGATTATAGGACATTAAAATAATTTTAAGATAGATCGGAACTGGCTGATCAAGTTTTACTTTTTTTTAAATTCAACATTCAATTTTAAAACTGGTTGTTTATTACGAGTGGCGCTAAGTATTTAACGCATAATTTTGTGTTCCGAGAAGCGTGCTGAGCTGTCCGAGCGGCCGCTTTACCATTCTTGCAACGAACTAAATACGATTTGAATCGAACACAGAATAAGTTCCACAACTTCGGATTTCGCCCACGCACGAGTATTTCGTCAATTTCCGAAGGCATTGTCGCTATTGCCAAGGTTACCATGGTAACGATGCCGCCATTTTTTATTTCGAGTTTCGCCTTGTAAGAGAACCTGACAAGTGCTGCCTTCTGGTGCCGTTGGTGGAAGCAGGTATTATTTTATTCCAT
This sequence comes from Lithobius niger, assembly GCA_023313725.1. NCBI lineage: Eukaryota > Metazoa > Arthropoda > Chilopoda > Lithobiomorpha > Lithobiidae > Lithobius > Lithobius niger. The sequence goes on from JAHWFP010173336.1 coordinate 41,491, forward strand.
GTTTTCCGAAAAGGGTCACTGGGGAAAACTATTCCAAACGATAACCCTATTCCCTACCCACTCTTGGTAAAGTCTTAACCGCCTGTAAATCTGATTAAAACAGTGCTAGTCTGTCATCTCATTTCTTAAGATGTTGCTAGCCGTATTGTTCGCACTGCTCGCTCTACTGACGTCGATCCATGCGTGTTCATTAGGGAGTCGAGTTTAGAATGACGTCATTAGCATAGCAGCATGGCGCCATAGCCTGCACTGTCATATACTGTAGCTTTATTAAAGGCACATTCCTCCCAACGCAATTTTTCTCGATCCTCCCCATCAAGTACGGCCCCAAAGGTATATTTACTTCCCGTTAGCCAATCCCTTGCTAAAAATCGGTTTTAAAATGGGGCGTCTAGGAGATTTTCTCTTGAATATTGGGAACTAATTTATTAGCATCCTGCGATTAAATGATCCTTAATTGTGCGCGTGCAATAACGATGACGTTTCATCTGTGTGTGTGTGTGTGTATGTACTAAATTTTAATAGTTTGCTAATAATTACGATGAGATAAAAAATCTAAATGACTAATGCGGTGAAATTAAAATTATTTATGCCAATAGATCGCCGAAGAAATATTATAAGATACTCGCCTAAAAAATTATAAAGTATGATTTCAAAATACGGAAATCATTCCGGTTTGCGGAGACACAATTTCTGCATTAATGCTGTTTCGTCTACTACGCCCAAGGCCAACTGAGATAGTAGCTGCGTCCCTTGTTGCACATAAACAACAGAACTACAACAAGGACCATGTTGGCCAGCATGGAACTGTAGCAGAGGTGTGATTCCCGAAGGTAATCACACTGGCACATGACAAACAATCGACATCACAACAAGTCGTTCATCACATTGCTTACCACGTCTGCATTTCAGCTACGTCATTCTGAAAGTACGTTTGTTTGTTTGTGTGTTTACGTGTCAGTGCACCTACTCCTCTGGAAGTAAGGCGAGAGTAGCGAACGTGAGAGTAGCGCTAAATGAAAGACTGAGCGAGCAAAAGCGAGAAACGTGTTGATGTGGACATCGCTTGCTTTGCTCGCTCAATCAGCGCACCTTGCTTCAGAAACGCGATTGTCTGACATCGTTTGAAACCTTCATGTCTGGTTTTACCGTGCGTCCAGTCAGTTAAAGCCACACACTTCTGAGATCCATGTGTCGATACTAAGCATGGCGCTAAATATGTCGTCGTTTTAGATTTAAAAAAAAAAAATTTACAACCTAGTGTCTTTCTAATTAGTTTGCCTGAATAGTGACTAGTAGAACTTTGACATCAGAAGCAGTTTCAGGCCACATTTTCGCGTGTTGAAGTGTAACAAAACCTATTAACCGTACATCACTGTTGGGGCCCCCCCCCCCCACATCAAAGTTAGTGACCGTTTGACTAAGTACAACGGCGCCCCTTCCCCCTACCTCGACTAATCGTGAAGAGGTTACAATACGCAATAATATTCGTCGAACACAATTGTGCTTAACAGTGGTTGGGTTCATTCACTTACCCGGGCTGATCACATTTGAAGGCTTTCCTGCCTAACACCTGAGAGATTTGGACTACAGTGCTCCTGCTCCGTGCTCGTTGCCGTTGGATTGGAGTTGTTTTTTGTTGGTAGTAAAAAAAAATTCACAATACGCACAAATCAAGTACATTACTCATAGCAAGAATTTATGGGGCTCATAGTCATCAAAGCTCACAATTGCGGGAAAAAAATATTTAGGCCATGTGGGTCCCTGAGTGACCGGACTTGGGTACAGCGGGTCCACCTGACCTCTCCCCCCTCCCCCGTTGTGGGGGGTCCTGGTTACATTGATGAAAATAGGCCTGTTGAAAGAGTAATTTAATTATTTTTCATTTGGTGCTGTATTGTACTTGTATGTATGTTTTAGACCCGGAGGAAAAGAGGTACAAACATACACGCATATCGTAAGTTTTTAATCATGAAATAGATTGCTTACGAAAATGTGTTTTCCCCAAATAATAATCCCAACCGTTGTTTCGCTACAGCAGGCCGGGCATCTACAGAGCGCACTCCCCCCCTCCCTCCCCTCCAACAAACACACACACACTTTTTGTAAAATCAGCTTAAGTTCAAAATCTACGTGTAGGCACTCAACACAAAGCGGTGGCCTAAATAGCTTAATTATCACAAACACCGACGACGTCATTTAAAAGCCTTTTCAAATTTTTTAAAATAATGTTTCTGGAAGTTACATAAACATCACGAACTCACTCACCCCTCTTTAATGTTTCATTGCCTTGAAACTTCTAATTTAAATTACTAAACGTAGCTCTTACATCGTTAATAAATTTACATCCTTTTTTTTTTTAAATACCCAGCGCAAAATGCAAGCTAATAATTACCACAAGGGGGAAGCGTTATAGGCCTAACAAATAATAATAAAAAAAACCATATTGCACGATTTGGCGTGCTAAGGTAAGAGAGTATAAAGAATGTTAATTTGCTATCAAGGAAGTTAGGCTTCTTATAATGTGGGCCTACATTAAAAAAACACTCAAGTTTGCACGGTCAGCCAAATGCTTAATAATCATCTTTACGCTTTGAAGCGGGTTCGTTCGACATGCTAGACGAGTGATGTTTAAGTTTATGGAGCGACCATATGTACATTTTATGCGAATGCATGTTTTTGCTGATGGATAGTTTAAAAACGATGGTGAATGACATCATGCACTACTTACGGCTGCCGTCCACTATGGTCACTGGCAGGCCTAATGAACTGTAGTGCACTGATTTCAAAAGTGGACGAGGGATGATCGTCGAACTGAAAAATCAATAATTGGAAGAACGTATACAGTATAACAATATAACGGAAAATTGCCTACAACGAAATTCATACAATGGAAAATCGTATAACGTTCCAGCCTCTCTCGCGCTGCCGTGCTCGCTGCGGCTATACACATAACATCAGAAACTGCAGCCATATTATTGTCCAGTTAGACGATTACCCATTATACGATATTCCGTTGAGTTGATTTTCCATATTTTTTTATTTAGGCGGATATTAGACATTTAAGTACTGCGTTTTTGCTTTATTTGCCACAAGTTATCTATCCGTGTCCATGAAGGCTGGTATGTCACAATCCTTGTACGGTACCCTGGAATTTGACTTCAAATTACATTACGGCATACTTCGCCAGTTACCATTACTGTCACTAGCTGCATCAGCATCAGCATCTCAGCATCCTATAGGGCAGAGACACGACGTAGTATTATTGTGTATAACTCTATGGTGCAGCCAGTAACTGGTTAGCTGCAAGGAGCACTGGAGGGAGAAAGGACGATCGTCTTATTGAAGCCAATGATATTAGACTGGATTTCGTAAGCCTAAAATGCGCGATTTTTGTTGTTGGAGAAAACAACGTTCTGTTAAGCCTAAGAAATCCGCTCTCAAAACACTATCTTGAGTAGAAGTACGTTTTTTCCGTTACGTTTTAATCTAGTGTACCTTGTAGCTATAACCTCCAAATGGTGTCTCGTAGCCAATATGACGTCACATGACGCTGCTCTGTAGAGCAGTGACATTTGCCGCCATATTGGCACCAGTATGGGTTTTGGAGGGCATAACTACAAGGTGCACTACATAAAAATGGAGGGAAAAACAACGGAAGAGCGGATTTCTTAGGCTTAAAATAACGTTGTTTTCTCCAACAACAAAAATCGCGCGTTTTAGGTCTAAGAAATCACTCTTCACAGCATCGGCTTCAGTATGACGCCCTTCTGTTTCTTTCTGCAGAGCCCCTTGCAGCTAACCCATTAAGGCTGCAGCATAGAGTTATATACAACAATACTACGTCGTGTCACTGCTCTATAGTGAAAAGCATTCGACTCAGCGTTGATATTTCGCGTACCATCCAACCGACTTTCAATTTCTATAACTTTTTTAAACCTACTAAATTACTCCATGATAATTCCGATGAATGCATTGCACAGCTGTTTTACTATTATTTCCAACTAAGCGTAAAAACTTGAGCGAGAAATTAGGCATTTTAAGTTTGCGAGCACATATCGTGAAACCCTTTACGTTTACGGTATTGAATTGTGGGACTTTACCTAACAGTAGTGCATCTTAATTGCTTTAAAACAAGCCGTAAAAAAGTAAATTGGTCAAGTGGTTCCAGAGCTATAAGTGTTTATTTAATCAATGTCGGCGGCCATTTTGATGACGTCATATCGCCACCTCTGGTTTTCACGGGGATGACACCATGGTGCAAAGGGGTGCTGTCATGGTGTAGAACAAGATTATCCAACTTATTTGTTTGATTAATTAAAATGCACACGGGACCCTTTTATTCTGCCCTATGCAAATACACTACTAATTTTTTGTTGGTTAATTCATGTTAGCAACGAAATGTCACTACGCAAAGATACTTAGAAACGTCCAAATTAAAGGGCAATTACATCCATTTTGCCATGCATGCTTTACTTTTGGATCATTTACACAATAACTAAACACAAGAACTGCGGTAAGAATACGTTACCTATACGTCCGATACAACAATTTAATTATTGCGTCACCGAAACACGATTCGGAGACCGCCATTGTTTTGCTGGAACGCGTAGAAATTAATGCCGAACGATGTCACTTTTCAATTTCGACTCGCAGCCGATTGAGATACCTCTGCTGGCTGTGAGAGCTCGAGCGTCTGACGGCCTTAGCTGGCCAAGAGTTGTAGTGACCGGCTAAGGCCGTCGGACGCTTGAGCTCTCACACCCAATAGAGCTGCGAGTCGAAATTGAAAAGTGACATCTGCCGGCATTAATTTCTGCGCGTTCCAGCAAAACAATGGCGGTCTCCGTGTCGTGTTTTGGTGATGCAATAATTAAATTGTTGTATCGGACGTACGTAAAGTATTCTTACCACAATTCTTGTGTTTAGTTATTGTGTAAATGACCCAAAAGTAAAGCATGCATGTAAAAAATGGATGTATTTGCCCTTTAAAGTCAAATAAGCTAAGTAATTATGCCTAATATTCGGAATGATTCGAACATTTCACATAAGACTCTAATTAGCGCCCTCTAGAACGATCACCTGGGGTTACTTCGAAAATTAACCTTGGGCGCCTTTGAAAATTGACCTACGTAACTATAGGGTTGCGAAGAAATAACCTCTTGCATATACTATTGTGAGCGCGGCGTATCTTGAGTCCTGGAAGTATTTTATGAGAGGCTACGTCTCTCTGGAGGGAGCGGCTTTAATCGAAGGCCGCCATTGTTTTTGTAACCATTTTGGATATGAACAAGGCACTCTGCTACCAAAAACGTACAATCGATTATCTCTCTTCGGTCTGCAGCGAACTCAAGATAGGCCGCGCACACTTTAATCGCGTAGATCGTGCGAGATATCGCGTCATAATCCCCTGATCTGGTTTAATATTAGACGGTTGCGTGTATATATTGCATTCAAATTACGCTTCAGGCAGTAAACCACACAACCGAATTAACCACGCTCAACCTAATATGTAGGGAACAATTACCAATTAAAAAAAAAAACGCAAATCGGACTAGATCGGACCTACGATGTAGTGTACGAAAAATGGCTACTTTCGACCCCTGAATGGCATTCCATTCAGATACTCCGTCTTGCAGGGAAGCATCGCCTACTTTCAGGGGTCGAAGTAGCCATTTTACGTACATCATACATAGGTCCTTCAAATTTGGTCCGATTTTCGTTCTGTTTTTTTTTCCCCATTGGTAATGTCTCTTTATTCCCTACATATTCCTAATTTATACTCATAATGTGTGATGACTACTTAAGATGTTAGCAGTTGAATGACCTTTATAATATTTGACAAGGTCATCCATTTCTTGTCCAATCAATGGCCCCTCTTGGCCTCAGCACATCACCCGGGTCTCATAACATATCGTTCAGTAGTACTTCAGCTACCAAGCTGGGTCAGAACTAAACTGATCACCCTGTATCTTTAGGCCTGGAAAAAAGGCATTACCAAATTCCAGCTTTTCCAGCCAGCATACGAACCCTGCCTAGTTCAACAAGACTTGTTCAAAGATTTGGTTGGCTGAAACAAGCCCAAGCGATTTACTCCTTTTCACGTAGAACCATTCAGTCAACTACAATGGCGGAACGGTTTTTCTCACAAAAACATCCATCATTACGGCGATGCGTCACGTCATTCATTGCCTTTTCTCATAATTTTTAGCACAAAAGTTGCACAAAACGATTTAGTATTTATCCACCAGTTTATGTTGGCCAACCATGAAACGAGTCATGGTCATGGTCGAAGATTCCGAGCTTTTGAAAAGGGTTTCCGGTATAGGAAAAAAAAAAATGGTTGTAATAATTTGCTTCATCATGACATGCGTCCATTACCAATAATGGTGAAATAGGAAACACAACGGCGCATGAATAGCGTGGGATATATGGAAGGTAGTATGCTCAAGAGGGATATGTACATCAAATGACGCATGAGAGTACTCGGGAATACGTTACAGCCCGGATGATTTGTACTCTACCTAAAGGCGATAAACGGTTTCGATTGTGGAAAGTAGGATTTTCCGTCCCCGGACTTGGGAGGATTGTAGCACTCCCTGCCGATGCCATTGTCACCAGATTATTCGTCCACGGAAATCGTCCCCCAAAATTCGTCCCCCAAAATGCGCACCACCGGAAAGTACCTTAAGTTGAGCACACATCTCGCATTAATACCCCTTCCACTCTAGGAAAAAGCCTGGCCTTTCACACTGACTTTAGAACCCCCACGCACTAAGCGACCAAACCGCGCGACCAGGTCGCTGCGGCCAACGAGAATGCTTACGGTAAAGACGGGAAAGCCAAAGGCTCACGAGAAATAACTAAATACAGATGCAAACCTTTTGATAAAATTTAAATTTTATATGTCAGACCCAGGACATCGAACCCAGGACCTTTGAAACCAAAGGCCAAGGTCCTACCGCTGAGCCAAAAGGAAACGTCCATAGGCAGCATTTAACACGTGCATATATACATAGAAACAAACACTTTCCAATCGCCACTGGAGGGACGCTTATTTGCCGCGCCATCCTCCAAGTGAAACGAATGGAACACTTAAACGTGAACGTTCGATTCCCCGCTCAGGCAGTCTGACATATGTCAGACATATGTCTGCGGTATATGTAGCACCACGCACTTGGCTGCCACGGCCAGTCAGTTGCAGCGGCCACTGAGATCCCGGGCGGTGCAGGCGACTACAGGGCGATCATACTTGTTCCGTGAATTATTTATGGCTGCCGTGTTTTATGGCCGCGATGACCACTGCCCACACGACCAGGGGCGAGTTGCTCGTCAAACACTTACGTCGAACATGATGCGATTTTGACGTAATCGTTGCCATGTTTGTACACGACGTGGCCAACGATTCCGTCAAAATCGCGTCATGTTCGACGATCGTGTTTGACGAGCAACTCACCCCTGGTTACCCCATGCGCGGGGACCCCTAAAATCCTGCTCGAAGTCGGTCGGCCTTGAGACGCACACTCAGACTCCGTGTTTCAGTGTGGAAAACGTTTGAGCGCGGGCCCGCACTTTAGGGAAACGTTTTTGACTCTTGGAGCACTGACTGATAAGCTATATAGGGAAATGTAGGGCTAAATGAACCAAAGTAATGGTAAATATCCGTTCTCGTATAACTTGCAGGTTTGTTGTGCTCCCAGCCGAAGCCACGGATGCAGAAGCCATGTAATCCAATCGGAAATTCGTAGAGTCTTTTACATGCCACACTCGACATGAGCACGAGACGTCGCGGGGCCATTCTCTTCCTCAATAAACCAGATATGGCTGAGGTCAATATCGAACCAGGGACCTCTCTTGCATATGAGACAGTCACGCTAACCACTAGGCAACCTTGCCTCATCCGTTCTCCCAACTACTGACGAAACTAATAAATGTCGATCGACATTGAAAACTAGACGTAAAGCCGAAACGAGAAACAACCACTGAAGTGAAGTAAAGACGTTCGCATTTTTGCAAGTAAGCCTAACGTTTTCAACTTGGGATCACAGACAAAGCGTTTGAAAAAAGAATTAAATAACGTCTAATCTAAGTTAAATCCACCAATAAGCTAGCCATTCCATTCCAGCTAAACGTATTAGAAGTCTTAAATTTTACGAAAAAGAAATAACGAAACTGGTCAAACGAAAGTTCGCACAAGCCAACAAAACTTCCACAGTTTTCGAGACACGCGACGACATCCGAGCACGAACTGAAAGTCAAACACGCAGTAAAATTAAAAGTAAGGACGGATCTAGGATTTGATGGGGGGGGGGGGGGGGGGGGCTTGTTTTCGGCGCCTTGAGGCTGCTGTATGCTATTAAGCCTAAGAATTTTTTGTTTGGTAAGGGGCGTATTTTTGTGTTAATATACGCTTTTCATATCTCCAAATCATGTGAAGTCATTTTTAAGATTTTCCCCCCTAATTTTTGTATCTAGTATACGTAAAAAATAATTCATGGGACATTAAGGACCTCAAGGGGGAGGGGGGGGGGGGGTGGAGGGAGCTGTTATCCATGCGCCCTCCCGCAGATCCACCACTGAGTAAAATGAGTAGCAAATTCAAAAGACTGAAATTAAATTGCATCTGTAGTTCACTATGTTGCATTGCAATTATTGTTTTCGGATAAGATCGAAAACTAAACCAAAAATAAATACAAGCATTAAAATTTATGAAGCGCTATATGTCATCAAAAACAAGACAGCAAAAAAGAAGCGAAACAGACAAACATATAAGTAAACATAGGAAAAACGCATTAGAGCTTGTATCCACGTGTAATTCACAGTTATGAAGGCACGCAAATAAAAAAAAAAGACAAATTAGAGCCCACTCGTACGAAACATACTATAATTTGAACTCCAATTCCAGGGAACAAGGATTGGGAAGTACCAGCCTCTAAGCACATGCATACATTCACGTCACTAATTGTTATTCAAACAAAACGATTGCGTATTTCACAAATTAGAAATACGCACACAGACTCTCACATGAAACAGAACTAAAACACAAACCTCCTCATAAACACAGAGAAAAAACAAACACCATAAACAACAAAACGCCTACAAATTACACAAATTAGAAATACGCTCGTAACATCAGCATACGCTATCAACATGGAATCAAGTGCCGCGATAGTGGCCTTTATCTAAACCTTTCATGTTAAACGTCAAACTTTGAAACCCTTTGGTTTACTCTAGAATTGACAAAGACGAACGAAATTTTGTATTTGGGTCGTATTATAACTATTTGACTGTATAAAATAATTTAATGACAATAACCGAACCATTTGGCCTCCATAGCATGATCATTTTTGTTGTTGTTGTTGTTGTTCTTGTTGGGACTCTTCATCCTCGCATGGAGGTCGATCCAAGGAACCGACTTTCAAGTTTTATAGCTTAAAGCCTAGGTCCTTTTGAACGCTATTTTAACGTGACTACTATATTTTTGTTGTTTTTCTTCTTCTTGTTGGGGAAATTTTGCTATCACTGATTGACCAAAATGTAGCTTAAAATGTAGGTATTAATAAGGACCGGGGCCTTTTGAATGCTGTTTTAATTTTAACATGACTTAAGCATGATTTTAACACGACTTAAAATGTTGGTACGAACAAGGCATATGGCCTTTGAATGCTGTTTTTCTTGTTGTTGTTCTTCTTGTTGGGGAAATTTTGCTCTCGCCTAGAAATCGAACCAATGAGCCGATTTTGAACTTGTATAGTTAAAACGTACTAGGTATGAAGAACGTTATATTAATGTGACTACAATACTATTCTTGTTGTTGTTCTTGTTGGGGATATTTTGCTTTCACCTAGATATCAAACTTCTAGTTTTTTTTTAAATTTTCCTGAAATATCTCCAAGACAAAAAAAAAGATTGTAATATTAAAGAAACGCTTAAACGTATAAAACACGGATGTAAGCTTTAAAAAAACTTAATGTTGTAAAGAAACAGATACAAGAAAAAGACATGTAAGTTTCCAGCGTCGCACTAATACATACAAAAGAAGCCCCAAATTGTTTTTCGGTACGATGATGATTCTTTTACACGTATTATTACGACACTGATGACTTACATGCCTTCTTCTTGTATCTGTTCCGTTACAGCATTAGGTTTTTTTTTTAAGGCGTACATCCGTATTTTATACGTTTAAACTTTTTTTTTAATACTGATAGAATTAAAACATTAACTTACAAACACAGAGAGGACAGAGACTGCATGTTTCACAGATTATGGTGCGCGCGGTGTATCCTGAGTCCTGCAAGTATTTTGTGAGCGGCTACGTCTTCCTGGAGGGGGGTGGCTTTAATCGAAGGCCGCCATTGTTTTTGTAACCGTCTTGGATATCAACAAGGCACTCTGCTGCTGAAAACGTTCAATCGATTATCCGTGTTCGTTCTGCGGAGAACTCAAGATAGGCTGCGGACACTATAGAAATACACCAGAAAATCACATAGCCACTTGATGAAACCGAATTAACACGTTAACCCCAAAAAAAAAAAAAACACAGAAAACAAGACCCCTAAATAACAAAACGCCCATATAGGACACAAATTAAACACATATACACACATACATGGCACATTTCCAAAACAAATTGCATTCACTTTCTAACAATAGCATGGAATAAAAACAAAAGAAGTTAAAATTATAGTTCGTTTTGTTCAAGTGAACTCGAATCTTTTTTTTTTTTTTTAATTTGTGTACCTTCACAGTTGTGCATTCCAAGGGGATACGAGCTCTAATACTTTTTTTTTCAAAACGCCAAAGCCGTTTTTTTAAATGAATCGTAAACATACTTTATAGTTCACGGAGCACAATTTTTTTGTATGGCATCAATGAGTTATTTCGTTGGGTGGCCTGGGGGGGAGGGGGAGGGTGGTACGAAGGATGGAAACGAAAGTAAAGAGGAGAGAGAGATGGGGGAGGGGTTGGGTTAGTCCTGAAAAATTATGGCCAGCAGAAAATAAATTCGAAATAGGACATTCACTTTTCTTCGGAAATGGAAGGAGGCCGGGGGGGGGGGGGGGTGGAGG
>JAHWFP010173338.1:0-18405 GCA_023313725.1 Lithobius niger
TATGCAGACAAAATAGTAAACAATATAGTAGAGCAAATGCTGTAATGATGCCACCGCACATCATTCCACGGCCCATCCTCTCAGCTCGCCAAAGCCACGCATGCGCGCCCTCAACCGGGCAGTCGAAGCAGAGCACGAGAGGTGGCCAGTTCGAGAGGACATGGTCAGGGCCCTCTCCTGCAATAAACCCATTCTTAAACAATAATCGAGCTTCTTTTCAATGCTGGCAGGAGTCCGTAAGGGCCTCCTGTCAAGTTCTGGCGCCCAAACAAACTGAAGAATCCTGGAACAACGAAGGTACGAAATATTCATTTTGAACTCAACTGCAAATCCCGTTAACCAACACTCTGTGCCGATCCATGTCCTCAGGCGACCACGAGGCAACCAACGAAAATCGTACTACAAACAAAGAAAACGGTAAGATAAATCCCCACAAATGTGAAAATTACTGTGTCGTGCCACCAATTAGACAATGTGTTTCGGACTTACGCAAAACTTTGTAACCTGATCGCGAATTTGGACGGGAAAAACGGCTAAGCCTACCGACAACAACAAAGACACCAGGGAGACGCCATCTTTGAAAAACCACGTTTTCTCCCCACGTTTAGCCATGACGTATGGACTACACTCCATCCTTCAACTCGGTGAACTCAGCATACAGCAAGCAGGCCTGTACCTGTAAACTATAGACAATCTCGTAGTAACTTTCAGAATTTGTTTGGCTCCTACAGCACAAAATTCGCCAGAAAGTAACGCCGATCACCACTGTCAGAGACAAGGTGATCCGAAATAGCTTCCGAATACCACAAGTGTATGAGGGATGGCTGTAGATACTGGAACGAGGCGAACAACCACTATTCAGCAGCTATTACCTAAGGCGCACAGACTGCTGGACCGCTGAAAACCAAAAATGGCGATCAGAACCGCTGATAGAACTGTACCGCTATCTCGAAAACCTACTGATCGGGATAGAAAGCCTGTACTACGGCAACTACTGTCGTCTTCATGCCAGCATGCAATTTTACTAACTTGTAGTGCCAATTTTCGAACACAGGGAAACAATCATCCAAGCAAGGGCAGCAGGCACAACGGCAGCGAAATTCATGATCGCGTCCATCAACGAAAACGTGAAAACGAACATAATCCCAGCGATCGTTAAAGTGCTTCAAACCTCCGATCGGTTCACGGCCAACAGCAATGAGCCGCTGAGACCGAAGCGGCAGTCACGGTAGGCCAACACACCACCGAACCGGCAACGCACTGTAAAGCGAAAACGCCAGCAGTTACGACCACCAGTGTAAAAACATCGAGAACCACAAACGATCACCAACTCAACCGAAAGAGACTGCATCGAAGTCAACAAAAACGACGCTGAAAAACACGACAAAAGCACACGCGGAAACACCGTAAGCATAAGAAAAAACTGTCATGGTACTTCAAAACAACGAGCAACACAGACAGGCCACATTGCTCATGCACGACCAATCGACGGCAAAACTACAGAAACGCCGCCGGCAGCCGCTCGCCCGATCGCCGCCGGAAAAAGTCAGCCGTACAATCCACACCGCTCAAAGACTCGAATCGTCGCTTCCGTGCACGAACAACTCATCGACACATCCGGAAAAAACCACAATCACGAATCGGGAAAAGAGACTGGAAACCGAACATCTCCAATCACCGAACGATACGAAAGCGAGCAAAATTCAAATTCAAACCCCTCGAAACGCCCACCGCGAGTGCACACGTCCGATTCAAACAACGCAACGCCACGAGGAAACTGACCGGCGCATGGATGATCATTCACCACGATCCAGGACCCAATAACGAAGCGAATTCAGGGCAAAAAGTTGAGAAAGGGCCCATGCGTCCACACGCAAAATTTAAAATGTGTAACAAGTGCAATCAATGTGGTGAGCATCCACGACGGTAAAGGTCGACCATCGCTTCTGCCATTCCCCGGAAGGCCACCACCAAACTTTGAGGGCAAGACATAAACAAACGCACGTGCTCCATAGCACAGACAGACATCTAGTGTTGATTGTCATTGCCTAAGCCCTAGTATTCAAACACTAACACTAGAATTAAGACGAGGATTGTTTTTTTTGACAAATGTAAACTTAAGCAGTTTTTTTTCTTAAGCATACTAACCAGGTGAAAAACGTAGATCACAATTATTGTCTCAATAACACATTAATGTAACAAAGCAGAAAAATAGAAAAGCATACACCCAACCAACATATATGAATCTCTGTAACGACATCCCAGCAGGTAAAAAATTAAATACTCAGAATTAATCGCATAAACCCAAGTCTGGTAAATGGATTTGGAGCAGTGTTTTACAAGGACAGTTACGAACTTAGTGAACTCTAGACGAGTGAATTTTGAAGTGTAACATGACCATGTTTGGAGGAATGAATGTGAACGTAATTTCAGGGGTGGAATGCGATCTTATTTTCTCTCACAGGAGAGCTTTTCTAAAATGACGGGTGTATTTATTGTAACCAGGCAAAAAGGTATTAAGATTTAAATGGTTTGCAGTGGGTACACTGAGATCAACAGTTTTCGCTCCTGAAGGTGAATGTAGACCACTAGGCTTGATCAACCTAGTGCACGTCAGTTTGAATGGCAGGGGGTGGCAAGGAATTAAAATGTTAGAGCTGTTGAGAGGTAAAAATGGTACTAAAAATTTCAGTCAATAGCTGGTGGCCCCACACGAAGGTAATGCATGGTAGTGTGACAATTTGTAAACTCGTATGGAATTTGTAAAAATGTCACCAAGATTTAACTGTTTAAAACTTTGATAGCCACCATCCAAAATCAGTATAGACAATTTTAGACAACTTGACTGCAGTGTAATAGTCAAATAATTTTAATACAATAATAGATATACTGTATGTGCACATCGAAGATCAAGGGGGGAAGCGGTTTGACCTCTGATGTGTGAATATGCGGATAACCCTTTCAATTTAAAACAGTTTCAACTTAGCTTCAATCAGGCCATTTCTTAGCCACGATGACCAAGATAGCCGATAGAAAATGTCTGGTACACCAAGCAGATATGAGCACATTTACTAATCATTTGCTAAATAGTAAATACCAAGCAGGCTTCGAGAAACAACAAATCTTTTCACTAAAACAGCGTGGTGGTGTTAAACAAGCGAACGTCCGAAAAAGCACAAAAAGAAGTAGTTAATCTGTACGAATTACGTGCAAATTTAGTTCCTGTATTAAATTCTGTGGTTGCAGTTTAAACTTTCTGCAGAAGAAACCATACATCAACTGAAATTGAGTACCCGTCGGAATGAAACCCCATTGGTCGAAGCGAGCAGCGTTGAAGGTCCATTGGTCCCTTGATCACTTGCTAATTCTAGACGCACCGTTCGGCACGGTTAAATGGACGTAATTGCTCGGTATACCGAGCGTTGCCGATCATGCTCTGCGAGAATCGGCTTGGCAGCTCACAATCGGTGCAGCCTTACATGTAGCAAATTCTTTACTAGCAGTAGACAGTGTGTGTATACTTGTAGTACACATACGCTTTTGGAAGTGTACACACTTAGAAACAAGTTTTGTAATGCACGTAGAGTAGCTGGTACACAGTGATGGGCACTTTTTCAGTGTAGAGCACCTTCATAGAGTAGGAACTCTTAGCAAGATAAACACTACAGTTGAATAGGATGTTAATTCAGCCTTTTTTTCAACTTGACAGTGACTACTGTATGTAGACGTGTCCGTTATTAAAATGTGACCGTTGTATTAGTCAGGTGTGTATCCAATTGCGTAGCGTAAGGCTAGTGCGTATCGATTTTGCCGCACGAGTAGGCCTATCAAGTGTATCCGTACGAATCGTGTTCGATTATCAACCTGATGGTGATATTGATTGTAACAATTAGAAAAAAAAATGGGCGTTTGGTGATTTAATAGAAATAGGGTTTGCTTATAGGCTTATTGGTTTCTCTGATGTGCGTTTACTACTGACTAGTGGAAGGCATGAATGAAGTTCGGATCACAAGTGCCCGGAAAATTAAGGGCTCCAATAACTATGCAATATTGCACAATGGGAGACCAGCGCTTGTCATCAACGTTATCACAGGGGCACCGAGCCAGTTGTCAGTAGAGCCAAGAGCCGCCAGAATGTCCCAAATTGAAGTGTGGGAGGTGCAGCTGTTCCCCCCAACTCACCACTTGATCCGCCAATACCTATAGCAGTTTAACAGTACGGTGTTCTTGACTATTTCCCTTTTTTCATCATCTTTCTCTGCCCTGCATTCCTCTCCTCCCACTACTTTTCCCCTCTTCCCCTGCCCTCCTACCCCTCTTCTCCACATCTTTCCTCCCCATCTCTTCTCCTTTCCTTTCCCTCCCGTTCGCACCCCTCTCCTCCCATCTCATAATCCCTTAACTCCCCTCCCTCTTCCCATCTCTTCCATCAGCTCTCTCTCATTCCTAACTCTCCTCCGCCTTCTTCCTTTTATCTTCTCTTATTTTTGTGTGGGGTGTATATTGTGTATCCCAATTCACTCCTCCTTTGTTGTATCTTGTGTTTATTTTTTAACTATAGTTTGCCTTCTGTTATTTATTATATTTGGCATCCTTCTCCCCCATTCTTCATTACAGTGTTGTACCAAGCAATAAGCCGGCAACAACTATTGCACTTGCAGTGCTTGTTAACTCAACCAACTTTGAAACTTGACAAAAAGAATGTTAAACTTAAATACTTGTGTTCGATGTGAAAATACAGCCTCTCCTTGCTAAATTTAACGAAGCAAATATAATATTTGTTTACTAAGATTTCATGTTTAGGAAAAGGCATGTTGGTCGTATACAATACCATTCAGAGATTTAGCCTATTGATTTTATTGTGCGGCCCACCCCGTATACTTCAGCTACAGACCAAGGAAGTAGCCTGCGTTAGTTCTGCGGGAAAAAAAGAATCCATGGTGTGCTTTGTGATTACCCCAAAAATGTACTATCGAAATATGATTAAATGATTTACCAGTGATTTAATGTTGTACCTTTTAAATTTTTTATTTGTAGCCATGGAAGTCCTTTGAAAATGATCCCCCAAATCATCATCCTGCGATTCCATTCGTAAGTGTCATGCTAGTTAATAGATTAATATTATTTTGGTATGGGACTTCAAGTTTAAAAATTGTAGGATAATTACTTCAAAACTGTATTTAGTAAAAGTCCGAAGCTTTAAAACAAGTTAAAGTAAAGACCTTTTTCTTTCACAAGAATCCTGACAAGGGCGAACCGAATGCGGTTTCAGCAAGCCAAATAGCAGAACGTCTGCTTGTTTGGGGCTGCATTCTACTGAATGGAGACAACCGGACCTAGGCCTATTTTTACCAATTGATCATTTAATCTCAATTAGCTCTCACCCTCAAAGGTCTCTATAGAGAAACTGTTTCACCCTGTTAATTCATATTAAATTGATATTACAAGAATCCTCCTCACTGTGTTACAAGATTGGGATCCCTTCCCTGCAACCGGCGCTTATGTCACCCCGCTCATTCACTCAGTCATATATGCAAAAACCTACGTCCACTTCCCCCTACTCCACTTCCCCTCACTTGTCTGCGTCTCACCGCTCTTTATTTTGCCGCTGGTGCGAGTAGTCATGAATTTGGGAGTTATAATTATTGTGGTGTTTGGTGTGGGAATTCGTTCTGAACCACGTTGCACGACAATTGAAGAACGCCATCTCTACCGCTCGAGGAGCGTTGCGAAGGCACAACACGGTTAGAGAGTAGATGACTACATCGCTGGTTTGAGGTTATGATGGCGGCCGGTAGTGCGTATGGCGTTCGGTAGGGATGAGACAAAAAGGTGGCCATGTGGGCCAGCAAATGGTGAATTCGGCAGTGGGGGTATGTGGAATAAGGTAAGTAGTGTGCCGAAGGTAAACCGAATTAGTAGTGTGCCGAAGCAGGATAAGCAAAGGTATTGCAGGGGTATTGTGACCATGACATGAGTAATCAAGAGTTCTTGTTTGAAACCCGTAAAACTGGGCCAGTGGTGGACCGGTACGGCAAGGGCCGAGGACCATAGTCAGGGACCCGTACTTTCCGCGATATTTTAAAGCAAAATTTTGCGATAATATTTATTGCGAAAATTTTTAAAATGCGCAGTGGAAGAAGATAATTTTGCGATACAACATGTTGCAAGATTTGCTGAATTTTGCAACAACAAAAAAACCATCACAAAATTGTTAACAGAAAATAGCTTAAAATAGGACTCGTAAGTGGTGTACAATACGAAAACAGTTTAAAAAATGTAAATTCCATTTCAAAACTGTCAGTAATGAACAGAAAGCTTTATTTTACAGCAAAGTTAACAAAATTTTAGTGAAAAGTCAGTCACAATTTATTTATTCGGGCAAAAATTGCGAATTTTGCGGGAAAATGCAAATTTTGCGATCGCATATTTTCATTTTTGGCTTCAGCAAATGGCGTACACCTCCGCAATTGAAAAATGGGGTCAAAATTCTTATTAGTAAACAAGTTGCGAATTTTGCGATTTCGCAAAATCGCATAAAGTACGGGTTCTTAACCATAGTGTGTTTATGTTGAGCAGGTTGGCGTCACAATAATTATTAATGTGGTGCGGGACACTGGACCGTGATTATGCATTGACGCAAGGGGCCAGAATAGTGTGCTGCGCTCCATAGTACTTCGTTGTGGCGGCCATGGTCGAGCCAAAAATTTTTTCTGTTTGTGAGCATGTGGTGTGCGGGCAGTATGTAGGGTTGACATGCAGAGTGGGCGGCCATTGGGACATGCGTGGTGTTGTTGAAAATTGTGGATGGCACTGGTTTATAATTGGGGAATTCAGCTAGACTGTCGCTGCTTGGTGATGCTAAGGAGATTGTCCCTAAATTGGGTGAGATGTTGGCTCAGAGAGTTATCGAAAGAGTGAAAAACGGGTCTGTGGCTGCGATTTTTTCAGTAACAAATCCGGACGGATCAGTCAGGATTATTTTGAATCTTAAGGACTTAAACTAGTATGTGGTAGCATGAAGTTGCTCCTTGGGTGCGCTGCCCAGACTGGTGAAGCATTTCAGGCCGGGATGGGGGATGGATCAATCTGTCACAAGCTTGTTACGCTGTACCGATAAAAAATTGTAATGCGACAGTTGCTGATGTTTTCCTGACAGGGTTGTCCATGCCGCTTTTGTGTTCATCCTTTTGGTTTGGCCTTGGCCCCAGATATCTTTATGCGACTTATGGCAAAGGTACGGTGGTTTTTGCACCGGGCAGGTGTGCTGATCATAATCTGTCTGGATGAATTTGCGGTTTTGGGACCGTCGGTGGCCATGGTTCGGCGGGACACGTATAGGACTCTAAAAATTTGCACAGGTTGGGTTTTTTCGTGAATTGCAGAAAAAGTGTGTTGACATTGTCACAGGCTTTACAGTTTGTGGGCATGGAGTTGGATTTATTGAGGACCCGTTTTGTGCTACCACCAGAGAAGAAGGCTCGCATGTTGAGGTTGGTTGCAGCATTGCAACGGAACTCGGTCACGGTAATTAAGGGATACAGCAGTGTTGACTAGCTGAGAGTTTATTATGCAGCATAGAAAACGGTAGGCTGCACACACGTTAGTGGCAACAAGACCTGATAGA
The DNA here is from genome assembly GCA_023313725.1 of Lithobius niger. Lineage (NCBI taxonomy): Eukaryota > Metazoa > Arthropoda > Chilopoda > Lithobiomorpha > Lithobiidae > Lithobius > Lithobius niger. The sequence goes on from JAHWFP010173338.1 coordinate 7,628, forward strand.
CTGGTCCCGTAAGTTGGTGGCCGGCGGGAGTCTTTCCCAATGAGCTTGTGAAGATTTAGCATGGTTGGCTCAGATTTTCGGTCGCCACGTGGTAGCTATGTCCTGGGCCTGTTTGTAGGACGTGGTGGTAATGGCGACGGACTCATCCAACAAAGATTGGGGTGCATCAACAGAGGATTTGCAGGCTCAAGGGAAGTGGCTGCCGTACATATAAATGCAAGATAGCTTTTGGCAGTGATCAAGGTGCTGGACGTGTTTCGCAACCTGCTTAGGGGACAAGTTGTGCAAATCCTTTCTGATAACATTGTAGCTTTTTCGTATGTTAACCAGCGGGTGGTGGGGGGGGGGGGGCGAAGTCCCAGGTACGTAATGCCATGGTCCGTAGTTTCAAATGGCGACGAGACCTGCTAGTATGTGCAGTATGGGCGGGGTTTTCTTCCAGGACGTTTAAACATAACAGCAGATAGATTGTCTCGGGTGTTTCATGACAGATTTGACTTCTGGCTATGTCCTACAGTGTTGCGGCGGATTTGTGAGTGGTTTGGCACACCGGTGGTGGATTTGTTTACATCACAAGCAATGGCACAGTTGCGGAATTTTGGTGAGTTTGTGAATGCTTTCGGGATTAGTTAGACGCTTTTTTTCCGTATCCGTTTTCCCGTGTCTAATGATAGGTTGTTGTTTGGACAGACTAGTGGCTGATCGAATGCGGTAGCCGGACCGGTTATACTGGAGTGGAGGACACAGCGTGGTTTGTCCAGCTGTCAGCCTTGGCCAGTGAGAGGCCATACGAAATAAGGAGCACAAGCGCCCTGCTAAATGCAGTGATGAAAAATTTTATTTTTGATCTTATGACCTATTATCTGTGAATCTTTTAATGAATTTATTGTCTTGATGCTTGTTTGAGATTATAGATATATTTATTTTTACTGCTGTCTGGGTATTTTTGCAGATCGAATAAAGTTACTTGAAAAATGTTTGATACTTTCTGGATAACTTAGAATGCCAGACTAAGCTGAATGAAAGGTCAACTGATTGGATACGTTATTCTTGCGCTCTTCTCAGCAGTTTGTCCATAATTGCTAAAACCCAAACATCCTATCGTATACTATTATAATCCAAACCATCGTGGCAAAATGATGTAGCGAAAGCTTTGAAACTCGCCCACCAGATGTTGTTCCGCTGACCTGGCTGTTGACGCGCCATTAAACCTCAATCCCCCCCCCCCCCCCTCGTTCTGCTCATTTCAAAACCAAATCATAAATGACGTCATGCACCAAGGCCAGTTTTTTTTCATGTTTCTGCACGTTTCACGCATTCCTTTCACGTTCCCTTATTTACTTCTGCTTTCGTACAGCTTTCCACAATATTAAAATAAACAAAAGCTAAATGAAAGTAGACGAAATAAAAAAAAAAATAGGACGAAAACCGTGTAAAAAAACCTGAAACTTGTATTATGTCTGTATTCGGTAAGGTGCCTAATGTGAAGCGAAAATGTGTGGCGTCCTAGGGAGCCATACCCTGACAGGCACTCCACGTCCTTCAAGAAGTCCAGGTTTACCGCCTGACAGTTTACCAATCTTTGTTTTCACCTGAGAATACAGAAAATTCAAACTTAAAGCTACTTAAGACTAGGTTACACTGTGGATATTGTACCGTAATGTGAGTACAGATTCCCTTCCAAAAATTGTGGAAGAATTTGGCCTGGGACAGATTGTACATGAACCTACTAAAGGGAAAACTGTCTTGACCTGTTTGTCACCACGTTAACTTGTGCACTGTAGTGTCTCTATTGAAACAGGGGTCTCAGATCACTCACTTGTTAGGGTTGTCTTGCCAGCATCTTTCGAGCATGTGAAGGAGGAAAGAAAAAATATGTGGTATTATGATGAAGTTGATTGGTCTAAGATAAATCATGATCAAGTCTATGCTAGGTTTGCTACTTGTGCATTTGAAAGATAGGTTGACGACAATTGCCTTGTTTTCAAGTATGACATCATGCATACTGTTTGTAAAATACATTCCGCTTTCACATATTAAGTCTATAGTTTGTTCCATATTATGCTTTCAGAAAACTGACTGTATGACGCCAAGTTTCCTGCCGCTACGAGTACAAAAAAACATGTAAATATCCCACTCGTAGACTGTAACAGTAACTGTGTTGACTCTACAAGTGTGATTTTCACAAGGTTTTGCATTCATGGTGCAAGGAAACGTGGCATCATACAGTCAGTTTTCTGCAAACATAATGTGCAGCCAACTATAGTAAAGACGAGCCTCGGTAAACAATGCAGTAAAAAGCGCAGTTAAGAAGGGAAGAAGACTAGGGCAGCAACCTAACCAAACCACCAAAAGGAAGTTGATAAAAAATTGCTTAAAGAAATAAAGCAACAATATATGGAGAACGTGGGTCCTACGTTTAAAAACAATCCAACACGATTTTGAGCTATGTTATGTCAAACAGACCGGTACCAATGTGGCATTTCAAACATTCTTTCTAAAAATGGTACACTTCTTGCTGACGACGCTGTGCATGCAAATGAATTTAATAGTTTCTTCGAGTCTGTTTTTACGAATCCAGGTAATGGAGACCCAATGCCTACTTTACGTTCCAGGTGCTCAGATATTATGCCTGATATACACATTGCGTATGCAGGTGTTCTGAAACCTATTTCAAACAAAAAAGGCAGGTTAAAGCAGCTGGTCCAGATGGTATTGTTGGTTGCGTACTGAAAAACATATGCTGTAAGTGCAAAGTATTTGTTGCGTATTTTCAGGCGCAGCTGGAGGGGAGGAGTCGTACCTAAAGACCAGAAGATGGCTGCAGTTGTGCCCCTGCACAAAAGCGGGAGGAGGAATGTTGTGAGCAGCTATCGCCCTGTATGACTGACGTGTATTTTTGCTTCAAAATGATGAAGCATGTCCTTACCAATCTAGTGACACTTGGAACTGAACACCTTTTCTCCGGGAGACAGTTTCGCTTCCGAAAAGTAGCGTCATGTGAGCTGTTGCTTCATGGCATGATTCACGGCATTGCCAGTGGTGACTCACCAACAATTACTTCCCACCAAAAGAGTTCCAGTTTCTTCTAAACTAGGCAATTTAAAAATGACTAGCAAATTTTCGATAGTTTTTACTAACTATCTTCATCAGTCATGAGCTACGAGATACATGCATGCACAAACTGTCTTCTCACACACCAACGATCGCTCCTATTTGAATTTCATTCCACGCTTCATCCTTGCAGCTGCTATAGTCATTCTCACTCATTGAGCCTCGTCAAGTGTTGCTGTAGGAAGAAATTTTTTCCACTGCGTCTTTAGTTGGGGTGTGCGGTTTTAATATTTTGGGTTCGATTCGATTTTGATCAATTTTTGGGAAGAAGACCTCGATTTTGATTTATTATTCGACTTCGAAATTAAATTTTTTCTTTTTTTTTCGTTTTTAAGCCATTTTGTTTTTGAATTTGTATCAATAAGGGCTAGACTTTGAAAAAATTGACAAGTTTCAGTGTTTACATTTCCTGTAAATTAATGTTACTACAAATTTTTGACTAAAGTTAATATTTTGCTTGACTAATTTTTATGCTCAACTTTATTTAACTGTGTTCATTGAAAAAAATTTCACAAAACCGATAATAATTCATCTAGTTACTCCGTAGACTCGTTTTCGATTTTGAATTTGGACGGATTTGATTCAATTTCGACGACGTAATAAAATCGAAATGGAATCGAAAATTTTGATTTTTGCACAGTCCTAGTCTTTAGCTTATCATTCAGTTCAGGTGTTACATTTTTGTTATTTGTTAATATGCTGGGCCTTAGATGTTTAAAAGTTCTACAGCGTCATCTTGGCAATGTTGAATCACAATCGCATCCAAGGCACAGAGGTGTGCCTCCTTGGAAGAATTTGATTTCAACATTACTTGGGTTCCCTCCCAGTCGATGTCACAGTTGGTCAGAATTTTTGTGCACCGTCATGGCAGTTCTGTCTTTTTTGGATGTTGCTCTTGTGTGTTCTCCGACTCGACTGCGAATTTCCGTGTCATTTTCCCTACATAACCTTTTGGGCATCCTTTGCAGGGGATCCAGTGTAGACCGCTCCCGATGTTGTGGGCACGAAAATTTTGCACTAGAGTCGGAGAATATGCAGAAGCAACATCCAAGAAAGACAGAAAAAGTTGCGTGGCGGTGCACAAAATTAGGACCAACCATGACATCGACTAGGAGGGAACCCAAGTAATGGTGAAATCGAACTCTTTCAAGGAGGCACACCTCCGTACCTTGGAAGCGATCTTCCGAAGATATAGCTGTAGTACTCATCCAAGACCCAGCATATCAAGGAATAAAAAAAAATTGTAACACCTGAACTGAATGACAAGCTAAAGGCGCAGTGGAAAATATTTCTTCCTACAAGGAACACTTGACGAGTCAAGATCAACGAGTGAGAACGATTATGGCAGCGGACAGGATGAATAACTAAAGTCCCACTGTGTGTCTAGAGTGTAGAATGAAAGTCAAATAGGCGCGGTGTCGGTGTGTGAGCAGACAGCATTCGTGTGTCTCGTAGCTCATGCCTGATAAAGATAGTTAGTAAACACTATTGAAAATTTGCTAGTTTAGAAGAAACTGGAACTCTTTTGGTGGTGCGTATATTGTTGTTGAGTCACTGTGATAAGCAGCCAAAGTATGAAAACCGTAGTGTCAGTCGAAGTTTCGACCGGAACACAGTATTTAGTATTGCCAGTGGTCTCGACGAGGGGGCTATGGTTGACCTTGTATTAGACATGGTCAAAGCATTTGATTCTGTGCCTCATGACCGCTTGCGTTTGAAGCTTAAAAGCTATGGTGTATTTGATCAAATTGTTGAGTGGTATCGTGCTTTCCTTTAGGACAGGCAGCAGTTTGTTGTGGTAAACAGTGCGAGGTCATCAGAAGGTCCAGTCTTATTGGGGTTGCTACAGGGTTTTGTTAGCGCCCCTATTCTGTTTTTAGTGTACATAATTGATTTAACTGAAGTTATTGAATCCAGCAAAGCACTTTTCGCAGAAGATTCTAATGGGTTCAGTGAGTTATCTTTATGCCAGTAGAGGATGTGGCCATAGCGATTAAGGCGCTGTGAAAGTGATCTGGGGGCGAACTGGGTAGCCGATTCGAATCCGGGTCATGCCACTCCGACGAAACGTAAGTACATATAGGTGGCTTACTGAACTACGTTATTTCTAGTGTATGATTTTCGCTGTTGGCTAATTTCCAATTTTCCTTCATATTATTTCCAGCGATTTATGTATATTTATTATACCCCACCACGTAGCAGAAACCTTGAATGTACTGGCAGCTGAGTTGTCTCAATCGGGCCAAGTTCCGAAAATTCAGTGGAATGTCACCCAATATCTGCGAGTTCATTTACGACTAATGGGGAAGCTGGGCATTGGCCATTTGCCACCCGTGACGGCACACAACTTCCGTCGTTCATCTCCTGTTTCCGGACCGTCTTGCCTGGGTGACGATGTCAGCGCTTCTGGGAACGAAATACTTTTCTTCCTACTTAGATTCAGCAGTCTATGAGATTTTCCTGCTAATGGCTTCAATGTGGCCAACAACCTCTGGTTTGTAAACCTCCAAGAACTTTCTTAGGAGTAACCAGTCCTCATGTCACAGTCACATGAGATGCTAACCCAACTTCAAGGACACACTTGTCATTCCAACCCCGCCATTCCACGTCTTCACGGGTGGAAACTTTGTAGACCAACCTGAAAGCAGTGGGCTTCTCCTCTGCTGTTACAACCAGGCTTCAACAATGCCACAGAGTTTCAACAATTTAGGTTTACGAGGCAAATTTGCTTAGGTTGTTCTGGTGCACAGACAACAATGTTGACTCTGCAACCCAGAAGTGAATTCCCTTGCTGCATTCCTGCATTCTCACGCAGGGCCTCTCCCCTACTGCCATCAAAGGCTATCGTTCTGTGTTCAATTCGGTCCTGAATTGTTTTAACCCATAGGCTGCTGTCTTTTCCAAGCTCATGCAAGCCTTTGAAAACCAAAGCCCATAGGTTCGTCGCCTTTTTCCGTTTTGGAACCGATCCCTCATTTTGTCAAGCCTCATGCTCAATCTGTATGAGCCAATCTATAAGGCTTCCATCTGACGCAGAAGACTGTTTTTCGTGCCCATGGCCACTGCAGCTCGGCATTGATTTAGCTGCATTGTACAGAGAAAACGGCTTCATTTGGTTCCACAAATATTGGATGTCTGTCCCTCTCAAATCTTCGTAAATTTTTGCACTAAAACTCAAGTTTGGACAAATTCCCCGTGCTTTCATAAATTACAGTCCTGAAACCGGTTATGGCTCCTGAAAGTGGTGAATACGTTCATTGCCCAATTCGTGACCCGAGGAACTATCTAGAAAGAACCATACTCCACGAGTCTTCAGCCGCCGACCAGGACAGGACTGCTCGCATCCCCATTCCCCTGTGAAATTTCGTCATGGATGTGCTACGTCATTCTACATGTTTACAACACACTGCCTGATCTTTTGGACCTTCCACCAGAGGTGAGGGCACATGACGTGAAAGCTTTGGCCACATCATGGACATTCGCCTCTGGCAGTCTCAAAGAAATTATTTTCGGCCTGCCTCTGGCACCGTACTAGCTGGCAGCAGTGGAGAGGAATCAATGAATCCTACTGCTGTACCTTCTTCAAGAAAGAGGGGTCTGTGTTCAAGATGATTTCCTTTCATTAAATTGAAAGTATGAAATTGAAAGGTTCGTTTGGACACTTGGCTTAGGGTTAGGTGAGTATTTTTGGATGAAAGTGAATACAAAAATTTTAAAGATAAAAGTGGTATTTACTTATCCTAAAATATTCACCTTTACAAGAATCCACCTACCCGCCCTGCTGTCTCTGAACCATAAAGTTCTAACAACGATTTAAGTTTTGGGCAATGCAGCATTAATATTAACGATATTAAGCATAAATCAAATGGTGAGTATTTTAAGATTAGTAACTTCTGGCTGTTACTACATTTTCCCTCCTGCATTGAAATGTTTACATCGTCTACAACAACTTTAATTGTTAAGCTGGCTTGTCAGCCAGAACCAATTAATGCACTTGCCGCCAAAAGATCGTGTTCAACCCCAAATAGTGAGCAGTGTAATGGCCAAAAGTGAAACGATGCCTTTTTGCATGTGATGTAAACCTGAAGCTAATAATCCAGCCAAAATATTCAAACCTAAAATAATGTAGGCTAGGAAAACATTAAAACGATTCATTGATGACCTAAAATTTAACATTTTTTACCTTTCAACCCTTAATCAGAACCATCTGTGTAATAATTTTTGTTAGTAGTTTCCACATGCCTTACGATGAAAAGCTGCGACTAACTGACAACTCTAGAAAACAATGCTTATGCCACTCTGAAAGTAATAAATAACAATGAACACTTACGACTTTTTGGTTCCAATGATACTTTTCGTATTGTTTTTCCTTAGTTTTTATTCCTTCCTGATTATATTCGAAGAAATGACACGATAAATGTGTCAAGGATAAAATTTGTGTTTTCATATAGCACGTCTACTTTCCCCAGCCTAAAGTCATACTGGAGGTCATCACTGACTAAAGACAATATTAACCTGTGTGTTCAGGGTGCGGCGCAGGAGCTAGTTGCTAGGTGGCATAAATTTTCCTATGGTGAGCTTGTCTGTCATTTTTTTACTTAATAATTTTACGCATAAATTAATTCGTTGGAAGGAGTAACTTCACACACCAACCCTGAAGGTTCGTCATCAGATGTTGAACCTCATGCGAAGACATATTTCCTCATGCTTGGCGTTATTTAACTTCAGGTTTATCTAACTTAATTTAAATGACAAATAGGATATTATATGAATTACGTGGATACGTTATAATGAAAAACAAAATTAAGACATTTAAGTTGCACATGCAATAACAAAAAAAGCAATGCCAACGCAAAATAGCCTATACATAGATAATCTTACCATATAAAAAATCAAAACTGGTAAAAGGGGCCGCCAAGTTCCGAATGGTTCGGCCCTTCAAAGGAGTGATATCAACACACCAAAACATTCGCCAAGTTCATCGCACCGACTAATAGTTCGAAGGTTAAATGAAAACTAGAACATTGCTACTTTGGTTAGCAATGTTCAAGTTTTCATGTAATGTCCAAAGTATTATTTGGTGCGATTAAGTTGGCGAATGTTTTGGTGTGTTGATATCACTCCTTTGAAGGGCCGAACCATTCGGAACTTGGTGGCCCCTTTTACCAGTTTTGGTTTTTGATATGATATCACTCCTTTTTTTTTAAATTGTATATTGACTCAATTCCACTACCGTGCAGATATGTAATAAAGTGCCACGTCAACAAGAAGTTGGTTTTCACCAATTTGCTGCTACCTTTTGTCTATAGCCCGAACCATTCTCAACTTAGTCACCTTGTTATGGGTTTTTGGTTTGGTTTTAATTTTGTTGTAATTTATTTATTTAGTAGATTTGGTGTGTTGATATCACTCCTTTGAAGGGCCGAACCACTCTCAACTTGGTGGCCTCTTTACCTGTTTTTGGTTTTGTTTACTTTGCTTTGTTTTTACAGTTGGTTTATTTTCGTGAATTGGACGTTATTACAATTTCTTTGCAACGTTGTTTAGATTTATTGTGATACACTAGTGTGTGTCTAGACACGCACGTCAGTATACACATTCTCATTGTCCGAAAAAGATCGTTAAATTTCGTACTGTGAAACTCCATTATAAACGAACAAAAGTCACCAGAAAAACGCACTTTCACAACAGAAGACACTCACTGTGTAGCGAATTTCGATAGTTAACTACTATCTTCGTCAGACCTGAAAGTTAGTTTGGACTCTGTTTACATCCCTGTTGACTTCACCGTTATCGTCTGCTCGTTTGTTACCATGCTCCAAACTTAGTGCGTTGCATAGCCTCCCGATTTTTGCAGGCCCACCACACGAGTTGCGTTGCCTCCTGATTTGTGCAGACCGATCCGGCGAGCTTGCCACGTGTAGTCCCCACTTTCTACACAACTGCCTGGAATGTTCCCAGCTTATCAGATGTGAAACTCTCGGGTAGGAGGGGCCTTGAACGTTCACAGGTGGAATTCCTTTGGCTTCTTGTTGACCAATAGCAATGGATTCGAGGCACCGGAGGTGTGTTGTATCGTGCCATGTTGGACTTTATCAATGTATAAGTGTCATGCCACCTGATCTTGAGCTTTGTCTTCATGCAATGCACTGCGATGCCGTTACCTTTGACTGCTTTCCGAACATTTCCCATGTACATTGGGGAGACAAGAAAAGGAGTGAGAACGAGGCTTGCACAACACATGGGAAATGTTCGGTATGCAGTCAAAGATAACGGCATCGCAGTACATTGCATGGAGACAAAGCACAAGATCAGGTGGCATGACACTAGTACATTGATAAAGTCCAACATGGCACGAGACAGACTCCTCCGATGCTTCGAATCCATTGCTATTGGTCAACATGAAGCCATAGGAATTCCACTTGTGAACGTTCATGGCCCCTCCTAAACCCGAGAGTTTCACATCTGATCAGCTGGGAACATTCCAAGCAGTTGTGTAGAAAGTGGGGACTGCATGTGGCAAGCTCGCCGGATCGGCCTGCGCAAATCGGGAGGCTATTCAACGCCTCCAAGTTTGGAGCAAGTTTGGAGCATGGTAACGAACGAGCAGACGATAACGGTGAAGTCAAGAGGGATGTAAACAGAGTCCAAACTAACTTTAAGGCGTGAGGAAGATAGTATTCAAAATTCGCTAGTCAGTGTGAGTGTCTTCTGTTGTGAAAGTGTGCATTTTTCTGGTGACTTTTGTTCGCTCTTGTCCGAACTTTGGCAGTCCAAGGAGAGACGATGCCGACAATACTAACAATGGTTATAACAATATTTTCGTACTTACGCTCCCTCCCACGCCATCCCCGTTACGTCCCCATGCACCAAACCGTAAAAGGTATGCAGTTCGTATTGTACTGCACCCATTCGTCCAATTTCATAGTTGGAAGCCTTCTCGGTATCGATGAATAATCACCCTATGGGATTTAACATGGGGATGAGCGGCCTAGCTGGCTAGCTAGTAGTAACACATTTTCAACGTTATTGAGGGTCAGATTTTGCATTGAAAGCAGCTTAGCTGGCATCCCTACACGAGTTAATTTTTGTCAGGTGGGACATTGCTCACGATTTCAACACAATTTAAGCTTTTGTACCGCATTATTATTTTTTCCCCTGAAATATGCCCAACTATGCTTCAGGATATAAGACACTGACGCTATGGCGTCGCGCTACAATGGTTTACAACCTCGACAATTGAATTGATATGATGTTTGTAGCGTAACTTGGCGCGACACCTTAGCGTCTGTCTAGATCAACGTCTATCTATCTAATCTTATCTACGTAGGTCATCATGTCTACGATGGTATTGTCTTATCATAACACATTCCAAAAAAGTAACTCATTAAGCACAAACAATAGTAATAGAGTTCAGAGATAAGAAACATGCCAGATAAGGAGAGATTACATTCTCTTAAAAACGTGTACATTTTAGATTGGTAATGAATGTACTCCATTAAGCCATAGTGAAAGGTAAATTTTATCTTACTTAAAGCATCATTTGACTATTAGTGAAAAACCTATTGTGACTATTACGATGTTTATTTCTCTTCTTTGAGCCTTATGAGCAGAGCCACAGGAAGCAAAATAATTATTTCAAGTCTCCCCCCCCCCCCCCCCCC
>JAHWFP010173338.1:18505-64936 GCA_023313725.1 Lithobius niger
CTCAGATCCCCTAGCTGATTTGATGACACAACCAAATCAGCTAGGGAATCTGGGGGGAAACTGAACTAATTTCTGGTATTGTAGTGTCTTATCTGGGTAATAATGGACCCATGTTTTGAACGAATTTTTAAGGTTTTCTTTTTTTAGTTAACTATGGTTCGCAGTTGGGCCGGATTTAATCATTTATGGTGGGAAGGGGTGGAGAAATTTTGTGAATTTTTTGTTTTTTGTTATTCGTCCCACCGAATGAGGGGTGCATTTTCCCGACCGACATTGACTTTTTAGTTGGTGATACCCCGGCGGGGCCCCCCCCCCCCCAACCCTGAGGCGACTTGGGTTAAGTGTAAGATTTGAATGGGAAAGGGGACAATTTTGTGTTCAGATAAGCTTTTAGTGTCTCCAAATTATGTGGTGTTGGCAGGAAGTATGGTTTGAGTCCCAGTCGTGGCAGTTGTCTTTTATTTCTTTCTCAGATTAGTGTATTTTTTACCCTCACAAGACCAATCTTTATTGTAGACTGGTTGCTTCGTTCACCCTTTACCTTATGATTTATTTTTTATTTCGTTAATGTCATTTTAGGACCTTATGTATGTAGCATTGTTACAAGTAATTCATTCCCCCTTCCCCGTAGATCGCCTTATGTATGTAGGCGATTCTCCTATTCTCTTATTTGTGACTTTAAAAACTTACTCTTGAGAAACTTGCAATTGGTTAGCTGCTGTGTTGGGCTTTCTCCAAACTTTGGTGCTGACCACTTGCTGAATCTTGTTTTGATACGAGCCATGTGTTAAAATGTTTCTTTTACTACTTTTCTTTTACCCCAAAATCACCTACTCTACGTCTAGGTCATTGTCCTGCGTTGGGAGGGGCCTGTGGGAGTAGGGTGGGGGAACAGAAGTTGTCTTCAGTATATACTAGTAGCTAGCGGGACAGATGTTGCTCATCGAAGCTCGACACTTCAGGATCGCATATCTTTCAGGGCTGCTTCAATGGGTTGACGACAGCAGCTGCATTGTGTGTGTTTGGCTATGTGGTATTTTAAAATTGCCGAAAAGTGGTACGGCAAATGCCGCACCACCCGTACTGCTTCCTATGGCCCTGCTTATGAGTGTATATTGTAGGAATGGCGACGATGCCAACAATAACATTGACTTAAGGTGATAAAAAGACGATATTAAATTAAATTAACCTAAATAAACCGAAAATATATGTTCCAAATTACCTAATTCAATCGGAGTTACGCCACCGATGTATGCAATAGGAATTTTTTTTTAACAGGGCATAGAACTCGGCTGAACCGGGCGAACGATACGTCGTCGTTTCGGCTTTTTCGCAGTGGAATTGCAACGACAACATATCGTCGCTTAGGCCTAAAAGGGTTAAAGAATATTTCCCCATAATCAAAAATGTCAAACTGGAAAATTACAAAAGAAAAAAATTAAAATGTAAAACCATCCACGCTTTGAATTTGACTGCCCCATGATGATGCAAGCAGCCACATTTGCATACAGCTCACTTGCAACTTGGTTTCCCAAGGAGCAGATGGGCTTGTGCTTCGCCATATTTTCTGCCTCTTTTGAGAGGGGAAATTATGTTTTTATTATTTTTAACACATTTTTAACTTGTTATGTACCCATTTAAACTGCAGGCAACTTGGTGGCCTTGCTATGTGAAATTTATCGTACAACCTGAAAAAGAAAAAAACTATTTTTTCAAAACGTTGTTTTGAATTGTTTGTAGCACTCTTGGCTTTTTTATATTTTTAATCCGTGACATGTGCTTCGCTTTTTCTGTCCCAAATTGACATTTCATTGACTGTGCTGTGGTGCAAGCAAAACTTTAATTTATGTAGGCATGATGGAAGTTATTATTAATTACTTAGTAAGTTAGTACACCCGGTTGTGGAACAACTGCTATTTCTTAAGACTAAAGCCAGACTTCAACTTTATCTGATAAGTCTCGCTTTATCATTCAAGTCACACAGGTGGTGAAGCCGTTCCCAGACTTAGGAGGCTGCCGGAAGCAGTTGTGAATACCTACCACGTGTAACTTTATCTTAGAGCTTGCCCTTGAGCTTTATAATATTGGTTTTAAAGTTGCAATGTGACGTCGACTTTAGCCTAAAGTGCGACTTACCGACATGTACCAACTTTACGTAGAAACTAAGTACGAGTTCATACTTAGCAGTCGTTCTACAACCGGCAGTTAGTTAGTATGCTTGTTCCATTCATTTCCATTTTAAGTTTTCTTAAAGCCAATATAGGCCTTTTGGGAGACCAAAGTAACCAAAATATATTTTATTTTTCATTTTACTTTATTATTTAAAAAAATTTGGAACAAAGAATTTCTTGTTCAATTAATTTTTGAATTCTCTTTATTTAATATGGTCCTTTTTTTTGCTTTTGTCCATTTTTATTTTGCGTTCGTTCATTGTTTTATTTTCGTTCATTTTTATTTTTATTTCGTTCATTGTTATACTCTGCAATGCAAAACTGGACGAAAGCAAAATGAAAATGATTGAAAGCCAAAAAAAAAAAAAATGAATGAAACCAAAGTAAACAAGCTGTATATTAAACTCTAAAATCTACGACCCGGTTCACTACTCGTACACGGCTAGGTGGATTTTCATAATAACTCAGACACGGCTCGGAATCGTTTTTTTGCGCCCCGGTTCGATCCCTATTCTTAACCTTAACCTACAGTTTGAAGTGTCCAAAAAACAAAATCAAGTAAACAAGTAGTCCGGTAGTCATTTTTAAGTCCCCAAGAATAACTACGAATACCGTAGAAGGCACTTTTTATAGCATCGTACGTAAATAGGGCGAAGATGTTAGTTGATCTCTTGTTGTCTTGGATTCTAGGACACTATACACTCAGCTGTTTGCTCACCGTTTTCCTTTTTCCTGGGAACCTTATAAGGTCGCTTTTGCAGCGATAAATTTCGTAGGCGTGGTTGTCAGTCGGTTTAGCAATTTTCTATAAACCGTTCTTGTATCGTCAATTAACAATTAATGTGATGTAACTCAAAATTAATGTGATGTGATGTAACTCAAAATTGACGAATTAAGTCCAAATTTTTTTTTTAATGTTGTTTCCGGCGACTGAGGGAAGGGGAAGAACCCTCCTCTCCCCACCCCCAACACCTCCCTTTGGACTCCATTCTACTACCTTTACCCAGAACTGATTGAGCACCACAGTACGTCCCTTGCCCCAAGATCATCACTTCTCAGAAGCCAGTCTGGCTCTCAACGTTTTGAGAACTACTGTGAATACGGTGGGGAATATCTTTTATAGTCCTATCATTGTTCGTACGTGGCCTTGAATTCCGAGATAAGTTTGAATTGTGGAACTTCAACGACTTTTGGTTTTGCGTAAGTGACTGTCTTTAATAAGCTGAGTAGCTGTTCCGCTGGTACAGTATTCCTCCTTCCTCATTGGGCGAAGTGGGATGATAAATATTTGTCATTGTTTATGATGGTTTAGCTTCGTAACTAAGAGCACAATGGTGTCAACAATGACATCTGGTAAAATACTAGAATTTAAAAGGTAATTTGGAGTAGCTGTGCAAATAGCCTTGAAATTAGTTGTAAACTCGCCTTGAAAAGGCTTGAAAAAGCGCTGAAAATGATTTTGTCTGTAATGTATGAACCCTGTCCTATATTTTGTACGTTATTTTCATTGGAGACCAGGATGCAACCCACTACTCTAAGACTCGCTGGATGTAGTTTTTTTTTCACACTTGTCTGAGGGGTAGTGCAGAGGTTAATTAATTGATTACTCTTTGCAGACATCAAACGAAATGCATATACTGTCAGTCCTCAAGTTATTCTGAATTCAATTGGAGAAACACTCAGAATGGCTGAAGTCCCTGGTGAAACACCTAAGGATGTGAAAGGTGAAGCCGTGGAGGTAGGTATAGTATAAATGGTGGCCAATTTCTAGTGTTTGGGGAAGTTTAAAAAAAAAAACGTTTTATGCTAAGGGTAGTAGGAATATACCGAAAGTGGATAATCTTATTTAAGCCCTTGTAACGGCTGCGTAAGGGCACCAGCAAGTGCATATATCATCAACTAGTGGTCCTTTGTAAAATAATGTCGGCAGCGAGTTGTGACTATTTCAAGTGTACACTACTATGGACACTTAATATGGTACACTGGACAGACGTCGGCAAGTTCCAAGTGCGTTGATGAGAGGGCAACAAACATTTAGATCACGCGCTTGGGTATGTTGCTATTTCATATTGCAGGGTCAAATTAAATGGCTTGAACAACACTAAACTGAGGAATATAAAGGGAGGCAAACTACCGTAATGCATAAAACATGGTGGCGTAGCCTCGGAGAGAAGAGGCCGTTTATTTTTAAAAATAACGCAGCGCCACGCGCGCTTGTGGCACCATCTAGCCGTTTCGACATACACTAATGCGTCGATGTGCTCATAGCGAAAATAGGTTGGTCTCCGTACATAAATATAAAAATACAGGGGCCAACACTAGCCTAATTATAAATTAAAAACACTCCCCCTTGTTGGGCTCTGTGCACACAACACGAGTCCATTTTAACAGTCCGTGAAAACAGTCCTTAATTTTATGAAACAGTCCATTTTTTTGGCACTTCACTCAAAAAAAAAAAACAGTCCATGAACAGTTCCGCTTAGATATCTTCAATCCAAGAGATTTCAGATACTCACTGGCTCTCTTCTTAGGGAGTATCTTCATCATGATGTTAGCGACATTTTCAGCTGACGGCTTGTACACAGACTTCACTTCTCGTTTTGTTAGAAGGTCTCTGAGGAAGTGATGCTTCAAATCAATGTATTTACTTTCCTCAGAAGTCACTTTGTTCTTCGTGAGACAGATTGCACCTTGATTGTCCATGTCCACATGGATGGGTATCGGCTTCTCGATGCACTTTTCTAGGCCTACTTCAGTTAGAAAGTTTTTCATCCATAGGGCTTCCTTCGCACCATGCCTCATTGCAAGGTATTCTGCCTCCACAGTTGATAGGGCAGTAGCCTCTTGTTTCTTGCTTCTCCAAGAAATGCTGCTCCTGCCATGATGCAGTCGTATCCACTGTAGGATTTCCTGTCCGTTACATCTGATGCCCAGTCTGCATCAGAGTAAAACTGCGTCTTCTCATTGGTTTTGCGGTACCAATAGTGAATTTTCATATTCTTTGTCTTCTGGAGGTATCGTAGGATGTGTTTCACTCCTTGCCAATGTTCTTTTGTTGGTTTTTCGCAAAACTGGCTCATGTATGCTGTTGCAAGGGCCAAGTCAGGTCTTGTTCTGTTTGTGAGGTGCAGTAGGCTACCTATACCCTCTCTGTAGGGAAAATGTTCACTGCTGGAATGATCTTCATTTTCCTTGTTACAGTTCTTATATTTTACTCCAGGATCAAGGGTGTTAATGTCGGCTTTGCATCAGTCATCCCATAGGTTTCTAAGATTTCTTCGGCGTAAGCTTTGACTCAAGTAGATAGATCCATCTGGCTGACCTTCAATCTTCCTGGAGAGTATTTCTTGGGCTTCTCCGACTTTGGCTTCTCCAAGATATCTCCCTTTGAATCTGCCTAGGAGTTTCGGCTTGAAGCTTTAAGGACTTCTTTGTTTCTTACAAGTGTGAAATTGTCGCCAACATAAATGCCAACAATTAGTCCTTGTTCCATGTTAAAATACACACATGGATCAGCTACAGATTCTTCTAATCCGATTTCTTTTAGGAATTTGTCCATACAGGCATTCCAATCTCGGCCAGATTGATGGAGCCCGCATATACTCTTCTTAAGTTCACATACATGGTCTTCTTTACCAATTTCAACGAAAGGATGCGGCTGTTCCATGTAGGTTTTTTCGATGAGGGTGCCGTTAAGGTTGGCTGCGGTTATGTCCATCTGATGTATTTCCCCATCGCAGAATCCTCCTCACTGTGTTACAATAATGGGATCTTCCCCTATGCCTATGTGCCTATGGCGCGTTTTTAGCTCATAAATGCAGTCATTTATGCAAAAGTTACGTCACTTCCGTCTCTATCCCACTTCCTCCTACCTTGCTCAAGTCCATCCACTCTTTTCCTTGCCGCTAGCACATGCAGTCGGAAAATCTTGAGCTAAGATTATTACATTGCTATCAAGGAGTCGTTCCGCACGATCTTTTTCACAGTTGAACTTGAAGAGCGCCATTTAGTCCAAGCAAGCGGCGTGGCTACGAGGCTATGCGATTTGGGTGAGTAGTTTCTTATAGGCTGGTTGGAGAGTATAAAAATGGCGGACGGCATGGCGGTAGAAAGTTTTGTGAGAACTGAGAAAGTGGCGGTCTGGTAGGCTGGCTCTGTGTGTCCGCACGTGGATGTAGTGGATTATTGAGAATGTTAAAGGTGGTTCAGTGTGGTTTTCTCAGGTTCGTAGTGTTTAATTTGTGGTTTTCGTAGACAACAGTTTAGAATTGGCGTGGCGTTGGTGCACGGCGACGTGCAGTTGGGTGTTCATGTGTTAAACCCATTGTCGGAGTCGGTAACGACCGAACCAGCCGGAACCGCAGTTGGCGGACAATGAAAAGCATTGTTGATGGTGGTTGCGAGGAAAGTGGATTTGTTGATTAATATGTACGTCGGTCAGTTTGCGTAAAATTTTTTTTTAGCAATGCGGAACGCGGGGGCGTGCAGAGGCATCGGCTCGACCGAGCGTGAGTAAGATATTTATGCGTTGTTGGATTGTTTGACTCGGGACAGAAAAGTTTATAAGATTATGAGCACGTAGCGTGCTGGGAGTTTAAGGGGCCATTGTGCAGACTGGGCGGCCATTGGGGCGTCACCGGCAGTGTTGGATATTGTTGATAGTGCGGGTCTCGAGTTGGGAAATAAGCCGCCGCTGATGGCGGTTTCGGCGGCACCGCCATTACTGGACGATGGCGAAGGTGGCAGCCCGAGGAAGCTGCTTACATCCCATTATTGAAACACAGTTTCGTCGGATTCGACTCGGAGAACTTCTGGGAGAATCTTCATTTCCCAACCAAGTTCTACTGCAGTTGCAATTATGGTTCTCACCGTCTTGAGCTTGATTACCTGTGAAAAAATTTCTCGGTAGTCAATACCTTCTACTTGCATGAATCCATGAGCGACGTCGAGTCTCGCTCGGTAGCGTTCACGTTCTCCGTCTTGGTTGTATTGCTTCTTAAATACCCATTTGGAGGTAATAAATAACCTTCCTTCCTTTTGGTCTTTGTACCAGTTCTCATGTTTGGTTGCCCTGGAGGTTATTTAGCTCCTCTTCCATAGCTTTTTTCCACTCCTGAGATTCTGACCCCTTTAGAGCTTCTAAATTTCTTGGTTCATCTCGGCCTGCTGGAGTTGCAATCCTGTGTTGCACTTTATCTGGATGTCTCACTTGACTGCTTGTCTCAGCGACCTGTGAACGCGACCTGTGATCGGCTTCCTCAAGTGGTAGAGTGGTACGATCTAAGTTTTATCTTTCCTCATCAATTTTAGGAAATTTTCATCAGTAGTAGGTATTTGTGCTGATGGTTCGGCTTTCAGCTCCCCCTGCTAAATTTGCTTGTCTTCGTTTGCAGTTTGGGTTAATGAGGGTTAATGCGGGTTCATCACCTGCTTCATTTTTGGTTTCATCGGCTGCTGGTGTACATGTGAACAGCTCCATGTCGGCTTTCTTGGTGGCAGGTTCATTTGTGGACTTTTTATGAAATGGGAAGACGTCTTTTTCAAATTTCACATCTCGGTTCACAAGGTTCTTGTCTTCGTTAAAGTCCCACAATTTGTAGCCCTTTACTCCTTCTAGGTTGCCTATGAAAACGGTCTTGATGGATCTTGGGACCAGCTTTTGGCGTGCTACGTTTTTTCCGACAACTGCCCATGCCCTGCAGCCAAATACTCGTAAGTGACTTACATCTTCATCCTCCTACTTCCAAAGTGTTAAGGAACTGTGGCCATCTAAAGTTCTAGATGGACAAAGGTTCCTGATACGGCATGCGGTGTGAGCTGCTTCTGTCCACTGGTGGTTTGGCAATTTTGATTGAATCGATAGGCATCTCGTCATGTCCTGTAATGTCCTATTAAATCTTTTGGCAGAGCCATTTTGCTCAGGATTTCCTGGTACGGTAAGTTGACGTCTTACACCGTGCTCTGTGAGGTAGGTATCAAAAGCTTTGCTCCTGTACTCGCCTCCATTGTCAGATTGTAGTGTCTTGACTTTAACTTCATGAATATTTTCAACTTCTGGGCGATATTCGTGAAATTTCTCAAGTACTTCATCTTTAGTCTTGATAGTGTAGACTTTGGATATACCTCGTATATTCGTCTATAAATGAAACGAGATAGTTTGCTCCTCCTTTTGATGTTGGGCTAATTTTTCCCATGACATCTGAGTGAATGATCTCTAGAACTTGCTTCGTTCTTTTCTTCTTAGTTGTAGGAAATGGCGTCCTGTGAAGTTTCCCTTTAATGCACGTCTCGCAGGGGTGATCGTTGTCATCTTTTTCTTTTAAGTCTATTCCTACTAAGAGTTCATATATCGACCTTCTTCACGTTTTTCGCTGCTGCTTTGTAAAAGTGCCCCAATCTTTGGTGCCATAGCTCGTCTGGTTTAACCTTCGCGACACATGCAGTTTCCTTCGCCTTGTCTGTACGGTAAAGTCTTGTTTTCTCGTTGAGCTGTGAGGATGATCGACCCGTTATGATCAAACACTGTTGCTTTCCCATCTTGAAAAGAGAGTTGGTAGCCTAACTCTTCGATTCTTCCACCTGACAAAAAGTTACCGTCCAGCTCAGGGACATACAGTACTTTAGCTAAGGTAAGTCTACAATCTCCATGTTTGTCAGCTAATTATATCACAACACCTCCGGCTCATTAGACGTTCATGGTTTCCTTGTTGGCTACTTCCACGCTTGATTTCCTCTTCACTAAGTTGGCGAGCTTCTCTCTGCAGGAAGTCGTATGTTCCGTCGCAGCGCTGTCAAGATACCATGTGTTCTTGTGTGGGGTTGTGGTTTTAGCCGCTCGGTAAACATTATCTTTTGCAAGAATTTTCGTCGATTTTGCTTTTTCTGTGGTTTTCGGATTCTGCTCTTCTTTTTCCACCTCTTGGGATTTGGATGTGCACTATTTAGCTATGTGCCCCATTTTGCCACAGCAAGAGCACTTAATGGGACGTTTCCCTGTAGTGGGGTTCTTCTCACTAGGCCCACTATTTGGATTTTCATCCACCTTCCTTTTGTTTTGGTTTGAACTCATCTTATTTTTAGTTATAAGAGCTTTAACTTCTTTTTCTTCAATTCTGGGTTCTACTGCCCAGGCTTTTCTCTTCTCCTCTAACATTAATTTTGCTTTAACGATCTTGGTGGTTAGCGTCTCCTCCTGATGTTCCAAGCTTAATACTAGCGGCTTGTAGCCTTTTGGCAAACCCATCAACATAACGAAATTTCCCTGTCTGTGAAGCCATAGCCACATGCTGACAATTTGCGGTGAATATTCATGATTCGACTCAAATATTCCGTCATTTTTTCCGTTATTCTTCATGTTGACATAGAAAAAGTCTCTTATTAACTGAATAATGTGCAATAGGCCATATTTTGAATTTATTTCTTCAAGGTTCTCCCACGCTTCTTTGGCTCGAATGCATTCCCTGATGTCATCAAGGTAATTATCTTCAACCACAAGAAACAAGAAAGTTAGCGCCTTCTCGTTCCTTTCTTTCTTTCGTCATCCGTCATCCGTCTGCATTCAAACCCGGATCGATAGCGTCCTATACACCACGTTGTACAAAAGCTATTCTCACTCGAATTTTCCATGCGTAATAATTTCCTCAATTTAGTTTTGGGATCTTAAACTCATCTAATGACGTTGCCATTATTGATCTTCGTTAATTTTAACAGTTCTCGTAAGTAATTCAACTGTACTAGCTATATCTGCCAACTTCGTCTTATCGTCGCATGCTGTTTTCCCGCGATGCGATCGATAGGCTTAACTCAAATAGGCTTAAGGCTATCGCTACTCACAGTTTGTGCGTTGTTGAGAGCGTCGAATTTCTTTTGCCGTCTGCACAAGAATTCTCACCATTTAACTTGTCTGCGCAGTTGAAGCATCGTTTGGGCCCATAACCTGTTGTTATTTCACATTGCAGGGTCAAATTAAATGGCTTTAACAACACTAAACTGAGGAAAATAACGGGAAGCAAACTACCGCATTGCATAAACATGGCGGTGTAGCCTCGGAGAGAACAGGCCGTTTATTTTTAAAAATAACGCAGCGCCGATGCGCTCATAGCGAATATAGGTTGGTGTCCGTACATAAATATAAAAATACAGAGGCCAGCACAAACCAAATTATACAATTAAGAACAGTGTAGAAAGTGGATTAACATAGGGAAGTCATTTATATGATCTTTACCATTTGACGGCATACTAGCACAGAAAGCGTAAACATGCAGCTCCCACTCTTACGTTCTTTTGGTACACGCGTTAAAAATAACAGAACGTACATCGCTAAGTTGGTAAGTTATCTGCCATTCATACAATTATTTGATACTCTTGGCCCATACGGATTGGGCAATAAATGTCCTTTTCCACCTTGCACCATATTCTTGATAGGTTATACAGTTCGTTTTAGAAAGTTGTTTATCCTCAGCAATATAATCAGCACTGTGCTTTTCTGTTTCCAAATTGATAGTACATTGGAGCATTTTTATCATATTCCATGATAGACACCGGCATGTTTTGGTTTCTTCATCGTATTCAGTATGCGTGGTTGGCGAACATCCGTAAGCCGTAAAGACAAACATGATCTTATACACAGCACACAAAATATCAAATAGAATAAGCCTATCCACCATTTTGGTAAAGAATTATCTAGCTCTGTAATTCCGTCAAAGTCATCATCGATAAGGATGTCCTTTTCTTCAGTTTGTGACTTCAAGCAAAAATCCTGCATCGACTGCTTTTTATGGAAAATTATATTAGTCGAGGTGAAATGTATTAGTTGAGATGACGGCCAAAGTGCGGATTTATTTGTTTGTTTAAAAAAAAGTGCCCTTTTTTATTCATTTTTCAAGTACAGAAAGGTGACTTAGCTTCAAAGGGTGCATAACATAGTTGATGTTTTTAATTTCATTTTTATTCATTAGTATTATCCCATTTTACCTCTTGTACCTTGAGCTTCATTAATAGGAGTTGTTCCCTGTTTAATTTAATCAACATAGGCTGCAATTTTGTCTTTCTCTCTAACGGTGATGGTTCCTTCCTTGAAAAAAGGTCTCGTCGTAGGAATGAGAAATTTTCACTAAGATTTTTATAACAAAGATTTAAAAAAAAAATACTAATGTGAAACCCTTTATTGTGATTATTAGAAAGCCATATGGCGAAATTAAACCTGTAGTAGTAGGCTGCAATGTCTTTCTCCCTACCGGTGATGGTCCCATCTTTGATAAAAGGTCTCGTCGCAGGAATGAGAAATTTTCACTTAAGATTTTTTTCTTTCATGTTATCCCATCATGATATTAATCCAATGGTTATTGGTAAAATTGTGTACTTTTCCACCTTGCACCATATTCTTGATGGGTTATACAGTTCGTTTTAGAAGGTTGTTTATCCTCGGCAATATAATCGGCACTGTGCTTTTCTGTTTCCAAATTGATAGTACATTGGAGCATTTTTATCATATTCCATGATAGACGCCAGCATAGTTTAGGTTTCTTTATCGTATTCAGTATGTGTGGATGACAAACATCCGTAGTCCTTAAAGGCAAACATGATCATATACACAGCACACAAAATACCAAATAGAATAAGCCTATCCACCATTTTGGTAAAGAATTATCTAGCTCTGCTATTCCGTCAAAACCATCATCAATAAGGATATCCTTTTCTTCAGTTTGTGACTTCTTTTAAAGGCTGAATTCACAATTTTCGGAAACAAGGAATATTATTTTCTTCCAGGTATTCTTTCTTTTCATTTTCTGTTAGTCAGCTGAATCTTTCACTCTCAACCAGATCTCCTATAAAATTCATTATAAGAAGCAGGATGGTTGCAATTACTACTAGCATGCAGAAGTAAAATACCGTGATTCTTGAGCTCAGCCTATTCCCGCCTTCGTGTAAGGAATGTCAAAACTGTTTTTCATGTATTTCATTTTGTTGACCATTTCGGAACGATAAAGTTTATTGGAATTAACCACGGAAATTGTGGCATGATAGATCGTGCTGAAGGAATTCTCCGATTATACATCCGTTTGAAATGCCATGAATTCAAATTTCTCCTTCTGTCTGCCGATTGGGGCCTATTTTTGTTAGATCCACCATAAGACTGATCTGTTGTAAACAAATTCTCCAACTTTTGAATATTGTCCAATTTACTGTCAAATCCTATGACCTCATCATGGAAAGGTCTTGATAATTTGAGAATGATACGAATTACAATTTTCATGGATATGCAAGTCTCAATCTTCAAATTCTAATGGAGAATAAGGTTTACAGCTGTAATATTAGGTAAATTACTTTTCGCCGTTAGGGTAGGGACAATGTCCACTTATGCACCAATTGAGATCACAACAAAAGCTAATGTGGGTGTTCTTTAAAGCCAAAGGTGAACTCCTTTGCCCTCCTCCTTTGGCTTTCAATGTTGGCTGAAGTTGGTAACTTTGCAGAAACTTATTTCTGGAATGAACCTGACTTAATTGTTTTAATTACACGATTCACAGTTAAATAGCCCCTGAGAAAGTACACCACCTAGAAATCTCAATTTGTTTAAAATACGGAATAATTGTCATTAATGTGTCCAAACAGTTTTACCGCGGTTGTGTCCCAACCATGTTGAAATGTTTTCACATCAATCCTTGCGTAAATCCTGAAATATAGTACATTGGTACTGCATAGAAAATAATCTCTAAAGTACCTAACTATAAATGCCAGTTTGCCATTTTTTTAGACCTAAGTTCTGTTTTCCAATTGATCGTAATTAAGTTATAAATGGCATTTATTTTGAGCAACTTTCAAAAACAGTACTAACGAAAGAATATTATTTCCCCTTCTGTTGTTGTTGTCATATATCATGCAACAGCTTACATTTCTACTCAGGAATGTCCAGGAATCAAAAAAACAAAAAGTTTAGGGATTTTTGTCAAGTTTTATGTAGAGATGGAATTATTTTACTTTTTAACCAATATGAATCTAAAAAAATTAAATGTAGTAGGAGTTTATCAAAATTTTAACCATTATGTAGCTGTAAAAACACCGTTATTCATCTTACTGTGAAACACTACAATGATTGAAAAATGTCACACGAGACTCACAAAAACGCACACTTTCACAACGAAGGTGTGAACCAATCGACTAAATATAGCAGACAGCGGCAGTTTCGAATTCGAACAGTGTATTGGACTGAAAAACGAAATGTAAACAGAGTTTAAACTTACCTTTAAGGTACCTGATGACGACTACAGTTAGTAGTTGAAAAATTGCAGTTAGTGGACTATCTTCGTTGTGAAAGTGTGCGTTTTTGTGAGTCTCGTGTGACATTTTTCAATTATGTAGCTAAAAACTGGGGTGTTTCTGCAGGAATTAATGTGTCTAACCATCTGCAGGATTAGCAATCATTAAAGAAATGGTGATCCACTTATTTCTAGCATTAACTTACTCTTTCGATGCAAAAGAACTGGGATTTGGGCTTTGTACACTAATGGAGTACACTCGTTAAATTAAGGCCAGGAAAAAAAATAAGTTTGGTTTTCGGGCATTTCGAAGATCGAAAAAGGACCAGGCCACCTGGCTTTTTATTTATTATTTATTTTTAAAATGCTATGAAAATGCTCAACATTTTTCCTTAATCTTTTAAGTAGTATGAACATATATATGTTCCAAAAAAAATCATCCCAAACACAGTAACGACATATATATGTACGTCGAAGTTTGAAGGTAAACTATGGGTCGAAAAACGCAATTTTCCACCAAAAAATATCGAAATGCGAAACGCTGAAATTTCTGACATGTTGTGCATCAATTTCTGTAAAAAAAAAGCGTTGTTACCAATGCCTACAATTTTCTTAAAAGCACTTTAGTTGAGTGTAGACTCACTAAAAACTGCCAAAATGTCTTTCTCGTTCTTTTTTCCTAAGTTAAAAAGCAGAAAATTGTTCATTTTTGATCAGCAGTAGTGGTCAAACCATTTGACTGGGCGCTGCCATCTTGGAAAGCTGGAATTCCCCTCAATCTAGGCTTCTCACATATTTTCTCGATGGCCATTTGGCAGTGGCCAATCAGGCGATTTGTAGTAGGCCGTTTCTGGCCGTTTCAAGCTAATTTTACAAAGCATTTAAAATCGCGTTCGTTATAGGCTGGTTGGCACCACATGACCTATTTTGCGTGCTCTCACTGGCTGATGCACAAATGCCGCCGATTACGTCGGATTTCACGTGAGCGCTTGACAAGGACGTGTGTTTTAGTTCATCATTGCAAATCACAAGAAAGATGACTTTTCCATCATTAAAAAATTAAAATCGCAGCTACGATGCAAAACTAAAATGGAAAGGAGCCTATAAACCTTCACACCAATACTTATCAGGTGGGAACAACGATTTTTAGCCCAACTATCACCGACTTTCGGATGCGTTTTGTCAACATGGAGATTTTCGATTTTCATTACCACCCGAAATTTAAAAAAATAATTTGTCCCGATTTTTTCTGTGCACTTTAATGAATATATGTTGAGTGCCTTTAATAAGTTTGAAATAATTGTGTCCAATAGTTTTCGCAAGAATAAATATTTCGTTAGTGCCTCACTCCATGGGTAACGACATAAGACGAATGAAATAAAAAGCAATAGACTTTTGGGGACCCGCCCGTGCCGAGAACCGAACAATTTTTTTTCCCGGCCTAATGAATGTTTTCATTTTTATAGTATACTAATTGTAAAATCTGAGTTTAGTTTTATATACCGAAATAGTAACCAGAACATTAGATTTTGTATAGAGACCAAAAATAAATGCAATTTGGTATATGTAACACCATTTCTCTGACAAGAAATAATTTTGAAAGCAGTGTTGATTTAGGAGTATTTATAGGAAGAAATTTAAATAGGAATAATCAATGTTTCACATTTTTTGAGACATTAAGTTCAATGTTTTGTATGTCACAGAATTATCATTTTCCCGAAGAATCTTCGCCTCACGAAGGAACCTGGCTTCAGTGGCCACATCATCATCAATACGGCATTACCCACCGAAAAAGATTTGAACAAACCTGGATTGATATGACTAAAGCATTGCAGGGTAATGAAAACGTTCACATTATTGCTTACGATGCCGAAGAGAAGAAAAGAATTATTGATGTTTTAAAACAAAATGCTGTTCCATTAGAAGGTATTGATTTTAGAATTTACCCTACTGATGATGTGTGGGTACGGGATAATGGTCCTATTTTCGTAAAAGATGAGGAAGGACGTGTATTGATCGAAGATTGGGGATTCAATGGTTGGGGTGGGAAACATGATTTTAAAAAGTGTGATAAAATTCCACAGCGAATCGGAACAGATTTAGGAGTTAAGGTGATTAACTTAAACGAGAAAATGGTGATTGAAGGAGGTGCTGTAGAAGCGGATGGAAACGGTGTTTTGGTGCTCTGTAAAAGTTCGGTGATCAGTCAGGATAGTAGTGTTAAAGCTGTAAGAAATAAAGGAATGACTGAACAGAAAGCTGAGGAGGTGTTGAAACCTTATTATGGGGTGTCAAAAGTAATCTGGTTGGATGGTCGTACAGGATTGGAGGTTACCGACATGCATATTGACGGGTTTATGAAATTCATTAATCACAGTACCATGATTACGATGAATGCCGAAGACTTGTCGGATATGGGGCTCTACGATAAAGATATTGATACACTTTACACCGCAACCAATGTTGATGGAAAAGAATACCAAAAAGTGTACGTACCTGCCACAAAAAATAAAGTAAAAACGGCTTATGGAAAACAGTTGGATGAAAAAGGCTCGTATACAAACTATTATGTGGCGAACAATGTCGTTCTTCTCCCCATTTACGACGATCCAAATGATGAAATTGCTTATCAGATTATTCAGGAGCAATATCCAAATAGAGAAGTAGTAAAGATTGATTCAAGAAATATATTTGGAAATGGAGGAATGGT
Organism: Lithobius niger; assembly: GCA_023313725.1. Taxonomy (NCBI): domain Eukaryota; kingdom Metazoa; phylum Arthropoda; class Chilopoda; order Lithobiomorpha; family Lithobiidae; genus Lithobius; species Lithobius niger. The sequence goes on from JAHWFP010173338.1 coordinate 34,645, forward strand.
GCATTGTGTTACGCAACAACAGCCAGCTGGGAGCTTAATGAAAGCGTAGTAAGATTCTTGTTTTGTAAAAGCAACCAGTAATTTTTTTGTAAATAATTTACAAATACATTAATAGTATACATTGTCTAACTTTGGGTTCAGTGCAAGTGTACGGGCTGGTTTATTGTTTTTTAATTGTATTTCTTTTATTTATCCGTCTATTCAAAACATTATGTAGATTCTGTGTCACAACGTAATGAACATTTATGAATGGTGTAAAAGCAAAAAGAACCACCCTTAAAAAAAATAGTGGTTTGTAGACTCACAGGCATTTGAACACTGACTGACGTTACCAAATCCAGAGTGGTTCTGTTAAATTACAGGTCTGCTTTATTTTTTGGTGGTGCAGATTTATAACTTTTTTCTTGATATGCAAAAATCTACGATAAAAATTCTGTTGGTTAAGTAATATAAAATAATAACAGCTTGTACTTTGATGTGTTATTAATTGTTTTATGGAAGGACTATTTTAAATAATCAAATGAATTTATTATAATAGTAGCAATCGTGAAATTATAAAACTAAAAGCCACGCTTATAGCGGATGGTTGGTATCTCAGGGAATAACATCTTACATTCCTTTGTATTTGTATTCTTATGTAATTAATTGGGTATAAAATAATTCATTTGCATTCAAACTGGGTGTCATTTTAAATTAAATATGATACTGCAGGTGTTACACAAAGTTTTGAGTGTAAAATAGTTTCTGCTGGTCAGATTCAATGTAGGTATTATATTAATTTTGTTAACATTTAAGTTGTAAAATATGAATTGCCTTTGCCTGAATTTGTAGAATAAAATAATTGTAAAAATGAAAATTGTGTAAGTTTTAACATTTGATTGTAAAATCATCAGTAAATTATTGGCGGAGTGGAGTGAGCGAAGCGAGTATACCGTAACCTGTAACAGACACAAAATTGCAAAATGTCGGTTGGTTGGTTGTACTTTAGTCTGGGGTGGAGCACAAACACCTGTCTGATAGGAATGAAATTTGCAACATCAATTGAAATCCCCCAAAGTATTGTTGAGCTTGAATTCGCTGTAAATAGATCTTATTGCGAAAAAAATTACACGGAAAAAATTACACTGGCAGGAAATATAAACTACATGTGAATTTTGGCATTCGTTCCTCGAAGTGCTGTGTTTCCCTGGAGGGTTTCCGGTTGCTTGTAGCTGCCAGCTTGATAACCCAACTGTGCATGCACAGGCGCATGCCTCTCTCTATAAAAGCGCGTTAGCGCAAAAGGCAGGCACCTTTTTTTCCTCCAGCGAGCTTTTGCGTCGCATCGTTTCCGACATTCGCCATCTGGAAGACCTACAAGCCCGTTCATTTGGCCCTTTTCGTCAACTGGGGGCTGCCATGCCCAAAACGAAAGAAGCCCATAAGACCTCTTTGCCCGTCAACGCATCTGTCGCCCACTCTGATGTTGCTGCCAGCCTCTCGCAAACCGAAGCCCTTGCCCTCCTCAAGCTTCGGTCCATGACCTCATCAAATCTCTTTCACCCAGCAAGTCGACCATTCCTGCTGCCGATGGAACAACCAACTACCCTGATACAAGGTGGTCAACGTGCGCCGTCGTCCCCATTTGATCTAACGGCACTCGAATAAGACCTTTGTGCAGCGAGAGACACCTACTCTAATTTCAAGCTCAAGTTTAAGCATGCGTTGAGGAAGAGTTCTCAGCACGAAAGAACGTCTCCTAAGTCACAGCTCGACTTGTCATCTTTTTCGTCCCACCAAGCCAGCCACTCTTTCACGGAGCGAGGTAAGCTATCTAGTTGACCGCGCCGCGCCAATGCCCTCCGCCGTCCACAAAATCGTCCGTCAAAGAAGCTTACACCAAGAAATGGGTTTCTACGACCTGCAGTGGTGCCAGCCACAACGGTTTCTTTTGTCGGCTCGGCTCCCGTCAAAAAAACTCCGAGCCTCTCCGAGATCTGTGTCCACACAGCGCTCTCCCTTTCGCCGACTGGCAATTCCGTCTGACCGTCTTTCGTTGCACCGGCTCAAAGGGACGACGAAAACAACCTTGACTCGGCCTCCATATCGCATCAATTATCACATCCGAACCCACCTTTTGTCGACCAAAAAAGAAAGATTCCCTGGTCGTCATGCTCACTTCCCCATCAACTGCAACACTGACGATCCATCCAACATCCCTCTTTCGGACCTCCTGAAAACGGTTGGAGATACAGTCCCTGACTGTTTCCTATACAAGCCGTCTTCATCAGACCACGCTCCGGCCATCAATCGTGGATTCAACCGGCTTTGGCTTCGGCATTCGAGACCACAACTTTAAGCAACGCGCCCATATTTGGCCAGTCAACAACTCATCATAAACCTGCTGCGCAATGGTGGTCTACTCCTTGGCAGTGGTGAAACGCTCGAGCTTAACAAAGAATCGCCTCCACCTCTCCCTGGTCATGAAACTTGGTACTTCAAACCCTTCGGCGACGGCTCAACCAACTCAAGAAATTTCGACACCTACCCGCAATCCGATTCCTGACTGCAGAAACTAAAATGGATTTTTGAACTGCCCTTCACCTTCCTAAGAAAGCTGAAATTTCCAGCCACTTCCTTATCACCAACGACAAGCTCTTATGTTTATGCCTTCAGGCAGCTTGCCAAGCTGATGTCCTGAACACCGCAGTTAACACCTTGTGTGAAAAACCTTCGACCAGCCCAACTCCTTCCGAAGTCAAGCAACTATCAACCCTCATCTCGCAGCTTTTCCAGAAGGCTTGTTTTGTGACCTACCACTCTATGAAGTGGCTCACTAAGGCGCTGTTTAACTCGTCTCTTCTGATACTTGACATTGGTCTTCAAACAGCATCGAACGCTGATGTCCTTGACACCACAGTTAACGCCTTGTGACGCCGCAGTCAAGCAACTATCAACCCTAATCTCGCAGCTATTCCAGAAGGCTTGTTTGCGACCTACCACTCTATGAAGTGGCTCACTAAGGAGCTGTTTAACACGACTCTTCTGATGCATGACATTGCTCTTCAAACAGCATATTACCTCAACGATTCGACCAAACATCAACTGCGTAATTAGCCCATCCATGATTCTTGACACCCTCTTTCGTGGATTGATTCCGAAACTTGCACACCACCTCGACGTTGCAAGGAAACCAAAAGATAACAAACAGAAACAACAGCAGAAGCCCTTCTCCAAAACCTTCAAGCCATTTCAAAACCCGGGCAACAAAGACAACTGGGCCAAACCCAAGTCCTATCCAAACAACGCTGAAAACTCCCATACCGACGTCCAGATGGCAAGCAGTCCTTCGCACAAAACCCTACAAAAACAAAAAAAGGAAGCAACAATCGGAGCACCACTCCTGATAGATGAAGCCACGTTTGTTCTCCAGGCGTGAAAGACAAGTCTCGCAACTATCAAAGACGCCCAATCTCCTTCCCTCCTTCCTTCCAGTAGGGGGACGCCTACACCATTTTCTCCCCGCCTGGAAACGCATAATCTCAAATGAACAAATCCCAACGTTCATCACTAAGCCACCGCACGCCCTATCTCCTCCTTGGCAGTTTGCGCCACACAACAATCAAAAACTGTCATCCGAAATTCAAGCTCTACTGATGAAGGACACAACAAAGTAGTGCCGTCACCCACTGGGTCCAGGGTTCTACAGCTCGATCTTCCTGCGACCAAAGAAATCTGGCTGCTAGAAACTAATTTTCAATCTAAAGCCCATTAACTAATACATGGCCCATGTCCGCTTTAAAATGGAAACATAGGATTCCATTCGCCAATCACTGAAAAAAAGACGACTGGACAATTTAAGATAAGATAGATATCGCTTATTTGCCTCAGCAAAAAGGATGTACAAAAGGGCATGCCACTTATATTGGTCATACGTTAAAAACAATGTACAAGAATATCCCCTATAATAAACACTTGCAGTCCACGAATAAGCCAACATACAGTATACAACTAATATGCAGTAAAAAAATAAACCAATATAGGTCGTATTCTAACCAAAAATGAATAAGCTATGACGATGCCCTGCAATATAGGGGAGCAGGCCTTCACTTAAGTTACGGTGGGTAATCACCACTAAACAAAACTTCTCCGAATAAACTGGTCAAGGCAGACAGGCTTAAGGCGACTTTTAAAGGTCTCCAAGGTAGCAGAGTTCACCACTCTTGGTGGGAGAGAATTCCAGAAGTTTACAACTCTAGCTCCGATAAAGTTCTTCCTGACATCTGTTCTGAAATTACAACAAACTTCCAGGAGTGCCCACTCGTTCGCTCACCCAAACGTCGTTCGAAGAAGATTGTGTAGTCAAGATTAAGTTGGTCGTGCAGTAGTAGGTAAGTCAAGTTTAGGTCTGATCTAGTTTCAAAATTGTTAGTCTATCTAGATATGGCACATGTGAAAGACCTTTTAAGATATTTGGTGAAACTACGTTGAACAGGTTTGGGGACCAGACAGGGCTAGCATATTCAAGTGCTGGGCGTACATATACTTTGAAAGCCCAAGTTAAGGTATGGGGATCACCTGAACGAAAGAATTTATAGATAATTGTGGAACGCTGCCTAGCTGATTTGACTATCATGTTGCAGTGATAACTGGAGCTGATATCATTTGTAATCCATCCCCCGAGATCTTTTACTGATTCGACACAGGGCAAGGTAATTTCCATCGACTTGGAAGACGCTTACCTTCACATTCACTACATGTGTCCATTCGACATCTTTTCCGCTCCATGTAAAACAAGGTTTACAAATTCCAGGGCCTTCCATTTGGCCTGAACGCTGCACCCAAGTTCTTCACCTTCATACTGAAACTAGGTTTGGCATACCTCCACCAAATTCAAGTAGCAGCGAGCGCCTGCTTACTTTGACGACAGGCTACTAACGAATGAATTTCTGATTTTACATTCCATCTTGTCATTAAACGAACAGAACAGTATCTGTTATTTTTACCAATTTAATAACTCGATCAGAGTTACTAGTAGTGGTAGCAACCTTAACATTTTGTTTTGAATTATCTCTTGCTCTAAATCCTTGTCTCTCATCCTAAGAGCGTACTACTCACTTTCTTTTTCTTGTTCTATGGCTTTGTGTTGCTGTTGAACTAAGGGCGGGTCCAATTTTTTCAACAATTCAGCATTTTTTCATAGTTTGCAAGGCAAATAAAACTAAGAGAAAATGCAGTTACATTAGGACAAAAATACTAAAAAATGTAGAAATGTCGTCCAGCGGCCTCCCCTCCAAGAATTGTTATGGATCTGCCCTTGCGTTGAAACATCTAACTGGGCAAGCTTTGTCCTGTCATTTTCTGCAACAAGCCTAGTGGCTCCTACATCTAAAGCTTTGACCCTGAATTCTGCAGTTTTAAGAGCTGTTACTGGCTTATTTGCAATCGTTAATAATAATAATACTATCAGTTTGTGTGCAGGTGAGGACGCAGAAGGGCATGCCTCTTATACTGGCCCTAGGAGTTAATCGATATAAAGGAAACAGCGAACAAACATTAGTAGGTGCATTTTAAAAACTTATTTAGGGGGCAAAAAATCAGACGTTCAAAGATTGGTATGGATGGCGTCTACACAACATGTTCCGGAAGGGAGTTCCACACTCCAACGACACGAACAGCGAAAAAAGATCTCCGACATTCAGCGGAGAAATTGGGCAAGGATAGCTGTAATGAGTGTCCACGAGTCTTAAATGGGGCCACTAACTCGAAAAAGGGAAGATCAACTGGCAGAAAACACGTCAAAATCTGAAATGTCAAAGCTAAGTCTGCCCGCAGACGACACAGCTCCCGTGGCTCACGTGTGAAATTTTGAGGCTTTCACCAGCAGGTAAAGATCTCAAACCGGGCAGTTGTCGGATGAAAGAACGTTGAACCGACTCCACGACATCAATACCCTGAAGTAGGTGTGGGGACCAAACCGGACTGGCATATTCCAAAATTGGGCGAACCAAAAATGCAGAAAGCGTGAATCCTAATTTCGAGGTGATCTGAAGTAAAACATTTACGTGTTAAGGTAAGTCTACAAAAAACCCAAGCGAAATTTTATGACCGTCTAAGGTCGATTTAAGGTTTGTTGAAAACCACACCCCAAGGTCACAGATATTTGTTACGTTTAGGTTGGAATCTGCCATTGAGTAAAGTAGGCCAGGGTTCTGTTCACCAATATGGAATGTACAGCATTTACTCAAGGAAAGGAACAGTTCCCAAAGGATAGACCAGTTATAAATATAGTTAATATCTTCAGATAAGTGGAAACCATCGTTTAAGTTGACAATAGGGGAACGTGCTTTTAGGTCATCTGCACATTTAAAGTGAAATCAATTGTCATTAGCATGTTCGAAGGAAAGATCATTGAGAAATATGACAAAGGAATAGGACCAAGCACAGAAACTTGGGGGACGCCTCTAGAAAGTCCCCAAGTCCCTTTTTTTTTGTAGTGGGCTAAGAAATTCATTCTCCGGTAACTATAATCCAGTTTGACATACACACACAAGAATATCTATCTTTTATTCATGAAGCAAGGAAAAAAAAAACTGAATTCTTAGAACACTACCTTGGCACCCTACACCTACAGCATACTTCATGAGGCGCTGTACCTTTACAAATCCAGATCAATCGCAGACAGTCCTTTCCTCCTCCCTCCGGTGAAAGGAAGCATAGTTGAACTTCTTGTCAGCAGGTATATCCGGTCAGTCGATTAACGGCAAACATGCATACTCTAGTTGACGAAATGGATACTTTTACAGCTAGATGATGAAACAGCATACATATCTGGTGCTGGTTTTCTTGGTGTGGTAAACTAAACCTGCATAGTAGAATGGCAAGTGGAAAGTGCGAGCGAGGTGCAGCACCGTGACGATACCACATGCTGCCACCAGTTTGTAGCGGTGGCTGCTACGATGTCGATACTTAGCAGATGACGACATGGTGTTCAGATGCGGTTGCATTTACTTGCATTAGTTAAACAACTTTTTTACGTTTTTATCAAGCGTAGCTATTCACTACTTCCCAAAGAGGGGTCGAGCATTCAAAGCCGGGGCTTTTAGTAACTAAGTATTGGTAGAAAACTGCCATCACTTAGGGAAAGCATGCATTACCGGCAGTTGTGAATTTTAAGTTAGGCTAAACTGCAAACCAAGTTAAATTCTAGCTGGTAAACAAATACTGGCAAAAAGGCTCAACTGAAATCCATATGTACAGGTTTATTTAACTATTTTAATTGAAATAAACATTATTTACAGTACTTGGTTTGTTTTACAATTCTCCCAAGAAGGAAAATTATGCGGAGACAAAGGCCCAAAGAGTCGAAACTTTTGTCCCCATAATGTTACAGCAAAACCTTTTAACTTTGAACTAAAATTTTAGAATAAGTGGCGTAAAGAATTAAATTCAGAGTTAATCTAACTACTGGCTACTTACCTTTTTGCCCCATCATGGCATGGTGCCACACTGAATAACATCTCGACCTTCAGAGAAGCGTAGCGACCTTTGGCTTTGGTATCTGAACTATGCTCTCGAATCCAAGTCATCCTGGGGTATTATGTCAGCTGGTCGGATCCAATTGACTAAAACCGTAGACTGCGAGGAAAGCGGTGTGTGAAACAGCCCTTGTGGTTGGCTCAGATCCTACATCTCCATGCAACACACTAGCAGATTGGAGGAGCAGATTGGTCGCGCTGGTTTGGTGCCAAAACGAAGGAGTGGTCGGTCGCTACAGCTCTGGTCGAAGTTTACTTCTGCAATACAAAATGCAACATAGAAGAAAGAGCAAAATAGGGGATCCGGAATTTTAAAACATGAATTAAAATTAAAAAGCCATTACAATTTGAAAAGAAAAGGATGCTAAAGTGATCCTACTTAACAACTAAAGCAACTAAGTTTTATTGTAGAAGAATTTAAGCGACAAACAGCATCCGTGAAGTGATATCAAATAAAAAAAAACTGCGTGTATCGATAGGATTGTATCTAATTCGTATTTCATGCAAATGATTGTATTAATTAAACATGAAACGCCAAAGGCAAGCAGTTTGCAGCATCCTTCATACTAATCTATAAAACATTAAGTTAAGTAGCGTTACGCCTAATAAACGAAATAAATTTTTATAACAAAAATGGCGGTGAATTCATGTGATCGTTGCAGATGGTTTATTGTCCATAATTAATTACTAAAGGTGGATATCCCTGGAAAGTTGCGGAATAGGTATTTCTTGATTTCTGCAGAAAAAAGAATTGTATTTGGGCCATTTTTCGTACAGAATCGATGGTTTGAAGTTGTAAGTTTCAGAATTTTTTTTCTTGATGCCCACCGAAAATTTGCCTTCCCAGGGTTTATTTGTGTTTGGGGTCGGTTTGCCTCTCCACTGCAAGTGAAGATCGTGAATTTCCTTTTCTAAACGGCGAAACCGTATTTTGTAAAGTTAATGCACGTATCGTTGCGATATTTAATTGTCAGAATACATTATGGCCCACTAAGACTGTTCTTTTATTGCAAGAAAATCAGGAAACAATACGCAGAGCGTGAGCACAGTTTCCAATCAATTAGAAATAAATTAACTTTTTAAAGAAGAAGGCCATAAAGAAGCACCTGCAGCGACTACCTAGTCGCAACCGAACTTCTGTACTCTTCCACCACTTTCGAAAATGTACAGGCGCACTTCTCTATCATGCAAGCAGCTACAGCACTCTCTATTAAATAATCCAAGAGCAATAACCATCACAATTGCCGGTTAGAAATGAGGTAGATTTTAGGCCAAAATTTAGATTTTAATCATAGTTGTCATCTTTTAAGCCTAATTTTTACCTGCCGTTTTAATTTAGTAAGTAGCAGCTAACGGATAGTTTGGTTCGAGAGTACGCCTATTCGTTTATTCGACACGGTGTGGAAATTTGACGTTACCGTGACAGCGTAATTTAAGGCCTTATTTTCAACTGTAGGCCTAATCTTTTTTACCTGCCATTTTAATTCGTAAAAAGGAGTTAACCGGGAGAATTTGGTCGAGAGTAGGCCTATTCATCCATACAACAACATGGTTATCGAGTCTTTTTTTTTCTAAATGAAGCTAATGCATGTCATTAACAAAATCCTTTTGTTTTTATGGACCTTGTGTGTTTTCCTGTACTGTCTAAATGCAACAATCAAATGTTATTATTTCATTGAGTTGCATCAAGAAAGCCTATTAGCTAAAGGAAGCAACTATGTTTTAATTTGCTATGTTTTTCCACTAATTTTTGGTCGCTTTAGCTAATAGTGAAAACAGTTTGTCTCTATCTGGTGCCGATCCGAAGTTGAAAAAAAGCGACAGACATACGGACAGACAAAGTCGTTGCAATAGTCTTCCTAGCCGTTTGGGCTGTGTAGAAGACTAAAAACAGGCTGAAACATTGGTATTGTAAATTACGTCACGCAACATTTGACGTTGGAACAATGCACTCTCCTTTAAATTCTTTGTACTTTTTCAGACAACTGAAACGTGCTGAACTTATAACTGTACAATTATGTGACTCCGGCATTGACATAATTAACACGATCTGTCATATGTGCACTGTGCAGTAGAGTTATGATCAATCCTAGCAGAAATGAAAAAAAAAAAAAAAAATTCAATGCGTCAACATTGTCGGTGAGTAAGGTTAACTTTGGCGGCATTTTCCTGGTTGAATGATATCATTGCTTTAAAAGGCCGACTCCGTTTGGAAACTTGGCGGCTTCTTTCATACTAGTTTTCGTTTTGGGTGGATTAACTGAGCACTGCAATCTTTAGTCTTTGAGGTCTGGAAACCGTATTCAAGTTCACTACAAATACGAATACATTTGAAACCATTCCATGTGGTTAGAGAATGCTCTCTCTCTGTTTCAGCCTTATTTACTCAAGTGCAAGCGTCTGCTCACGTCGATCAAATTAAAAACGTTTCATAACCTAACTGAGGACAACAAGATGACACATAAATAGGGTTTTAACGATCATGAAAGAAATGCTTGTAGCGTTGTAGACACGAATAACTAGGCATTGTGGCTTATGTCACTGCTGATGCAAAGACAACATGTATCCCTTTATTTCACAAAAACGTATAAATGAGTAAGTATGGGCTTTCGTAGTTCCCTTGTCGTCCCAACTGTCTGAACATGCTACTGCTTCCTTTGCTCACGTTTGTGGCTGCTGTTAATGCTCAGGTAAACCTTATATTGAGAACTAAAACGATATCTGATCACCTTTTGAGAACGAGGTTTCGTTTTAATTACATTTTGAAACTTTGCTCTGTTTGTGTGTCTGCTTTTCCACTGTGACGGCCAATCTTAAGAATTTATGAAACTGAATGAAATTGGGTACGAATATTCTTTGAAAAAAGGCTGAACGAAGTATATACTTTTTTTTTTTGCGATGAAAACATATCTTTTCTTGGGGTGGGGGTTGGTTGGAGCCAAAATTCGAGGTAGAGCCTAAATATGTTGAATTAAATTATTAAAATAGTTTGAATTAGTCAAATATTTTGAATTAAATTATTCAAATAGTTTGAAACAGGGTGGAAAAAATCATGATTTTTTTTTAAATCAAAAAAATCAGATTTTTTTTATTTAAATCGGATTTTTTAAATTTAAATCTAGTTTTTTGATTTAAACTGCATTTTTCAAAAAAATGTGTTTTCGCACGTAATGGTAGGTACACCTTTGGGTATAACAAATTATCGTTTTCGTCATACTGGAACTTTAAACAATGCCATTCAACAATACCACTCTTTGGCATCAACAATGGAGTATTCCTTCTGCCTTCAGTGACGTACGTTCTTATTTACAACAATGAAAAAGTTTGCATTGTTGTTGGGCTACTTGAAGCTCGATACAGTGCGATCATTTTTTATGCCCAAAGGTGTACATCAAGTAAGTTATTTTGTATATAACATTTGACCATTGAATTGGAGGGCTGAAAATCATTAAACACAAAATTAATTTCAAAACCATGGTTAACCAAAATTGGGTGACAGTTATATTTTCATTATTTAGGCTCTTCTCAATAATTACAAAAACACAAGAGAATGTAAGCAATATGCCAACCAAGACTATGTATTTTAGGTTAGGTAGTACAAAACTGAAATTTATATATCTTGCAATGGGCTAATAACTTATCTTCTGGTTCGGTTACTGTATTTGCATTTGAGGTTCTTAGCGGAAAAACCAGGGGGGGGGGTCTTTTTTATAGCCTATTGCAGACATTGTTTAACCCACTCTACTTTCTTTAGTCAACCACACCCACAATGACTTTCCTAAGCTATCTGCAGTTTCACTTTAGTTCCTGCATTGGGAAATCTCTTGCACAGGCTATGAGACTAGATCAACAAAAAAAAAAGCAACGTTGTATTCCTTAGTCTCTTATTGCTAGCTAAATGGTTAGGCGAATACACCAACACTGAAAATGAAACTATGTAGAATTTTGCTCTTGTGCACTCCAGCAACATTGCAGTCATTTTGCGATCCAGTTAAGCATTTTTCAGGAGTAAATGTACTAAAATAGGCAAAATTATTTAAATCAATGATTTAAAAAAATGTCATGATTTAAATCAAACAACCCTGGTTTGAAATTAATTATTCATATATTTTTATGTTAATCTACATATATAATATGAAGCAGGCAGCCAAGTCGCCGGCCCCGCCATTCCGTCGTACAATCAAGTACCCCAACCTGTAGTGCCATCTATAGACGGGATTCGCCTTCAAATTCGGGTTGGGACACTCTTCCAACGTCTTTGAACAGATGGCACCACTTACCAAACCTGCCATGTCGCCGTCTATTGACGGCCTTGGACTACAAGTTCAGGTTATAACACTTTTTCCAAAGTCTGCGAAGAGATGGCGCCACTTACCAGACCTGCTGCACTGTTTTTGGGTTCGTTTTTTGGTATTGTTGTGGTACCAAAGCAGCAATGGCGCAGCCTATCAAGCAGTTCCTTCTGGAGCTTAAGAAAAAGGAAATTTTGAAGCAGTCTGAAGTAGATGCTGGATTTGTAACGGATGATAAGTACCGGGAGGTGCTGGAGCTTGCTGAAATGGTTGGTTTGGACGTAGATGATCTGAACTTGAATGGTGTAACTGGGGGTAAATTAGAGCAAGGCTTAAGGGAAGGGGATCTCAACAATCCTACCCTGAACCATTCTAACAATCGGACCCTCAACAATGTGCCTCGTGGTATAGTAGACAATGGTATATATACCAGGTTTCCCGCTGTGTTGCCAGCGATAGCCCAAGTAAATGTTCAACCTGTCGTTGCAGATGGTGGTCAGGGAAAAAACAAACCCACATCGTATGTTGGCGCACTGACAGGCAGTGATAAAGTGAATGGATCAGAGCCGGCCAAGAGTGACCTGTATGAGTTGGACAGAGACCATCGAGACCTTAACTGGTTAAAGAAGTACAGGGGTAGTTTGTCCAACATCCCTATGAGTAAAGCTCTAATTTTGATTGCTGGCCAGGCCGGTAGGCCGTTCCTAGTGCAACGTGTGAGGGATGCGTTGTTCCCTATCTTGGATTTGAAGAGGATCACCGGTATTTGCTGGCTCCGTGCCAACAATATTTTTCAAATGGGATTTTTGGACAATGAAGCGAAGCAGCTAGTGTACAGCCACTGGTCGTTGCTGCTCAACGGTGTTCAAACGTCCATTCACGATCTCCATGAACGAACTCTTCGAATGAAGGTTCACTGGCTTCCATTAAGCTTACCGGATGCAGATATCAAGAGGGCGTTGTGAGCCTTCGCCACGAAACTTATGCAATTGCAGGGCTTGAGCATTGTGATTCAGGAGTGAGGTCGGTGGTTTTAAAGTTAAAGGGTGACGTTATGGTGGAGGATATTCAGGATTTTGTTGGTGTTAGAGGTACCCGGCTCTCCTTGCTGTTCAAGATAGGCCACCGCGGTGCGTAAAATGTAAGCTCCGAGGGCACGTGAGGAAAATGTGCCCCAATGTTTACTGCAGAGTGTGCCGTGTATTAGTGCCAAAGAGCTCCCTGTGCGCGCATCTACTGCCAGAATCATGCTAGTTGTGTTGCTAGCGCCAGTGCAGACCCAATTGTGTTGCCTGGGGGTTCTTGCCAAAAGAATGTTTTGGGTGCTGGGTCTTCTTCCAGCGCTTCTGGTGATTGGGAAGTGGCACGCTCACGACGGAAGTCGGCTCAAAAAAGCGTGCCCAGTCTGCCAGTTCCCTGTCGTCAAGCAAGCACTTGGCAACAGATGTGAATAGATTTGCTCCCTTGGCTCCAGAAATGGAAGTGTCAGTGTGTGTGGATGATGGAGAGGATGGGGCTATCAGCTCTGCAACTAAGGTAATCAGCACCAGTGACGGAGGGTTAGTGATGAGAGTGATGGGGGTGCAGTGTCTTGTGCCTCGGGTGGTGATGAGAGTGGACGTGCAGAAGCTGCAATAGTGTGCGATGTGGTCATGTGTGGTGAAGGGGTTCGCCCTGGTGTTGCTATCTGTGCTGTTGACAGTGTTGTGGGTGGAGTAGTGGATGGTGTTGTGGATAGTGTAGTGGATAATGCATCCACTGTGGCCGGTGACATTGATGGTGTTGGGATGCTTTCTGTTCTTTAGGGGATACGTCCACTTGAATTTTGTTCCTTTAACCCAAACTCAAATTCATCCTATGTTCTTGGAATGTAAGGGGGGCAAGCAATTAGGTGGAGGGAATTGAATGCTTGGCTCAAAAAGTTGACATTTTGGGCCTAGTTGAGTCTAAGCTGCAGATAGGTTTGATTCCGTTCGTCAGTGTGTGTAGCGGAATTGCTGGGCCGGGTCATTCGGGGGTGCGTGTATTCATAAAAATTTGGGTACCTTTTTCCCTCTTCCCCATTCCTTTGTGTGCAGGGATTGATTGTTGTATCTTAAAAGTGTGATGGGCATCAGCTTGGATTACGCTTGGCTTTGTGCATGTGGTAGGGGTAGTTGTCAAACAAGAGTGGGAGGGGTGGGTAAACTCACTTCTCAGGCCCCTTATCTTGGGGGGCAATTTCAATGCTCACCACTGACCCTGGGCAGCACTAGGTGTGACACCCCGGGTCGGGTGTTGGCTGGTTCCTTGGAAGATTTGGGACTGGAAGTTATGCAGAATGGGACCCCCCATGTTCATTAGGCAATATAGGGGTGAGATCCAAGAATCAGTGCTGGATATGTTTTTGTGCTCTTCTGAGCTAGTCTCTTTGTTTTCATTTGAGGTCTCCACAGACCTTAGGGATAGTGACCACTTTCCAGTCGCGCTGTCCCATGGTGGGTCCCTCTTTTGGTCTTTCTGTGGCGGGAAGCACTCTAATCGCCCAACTATTGATTCAGGTGAGTTTGCTCCCTGGATCAAAACTTGGGGTGGGCAAAAGGGAAGGTCATCCCGTCTAGGCCGTCGGCGACTGGTTCCACAACCTGCCTGTTGGACGTCTCTGTGCACTAAAGCTGTCAGAGATAGGCAGAGGACGTGGCAGCGTTTTAGGCGCGTTGAGTCCTCCATTAGATGGTTTGAGTTTGTCGGGATCTCACAGGAAACGAAGTTTATCTTGCGCAAGGAAAAGGCTCAGTTTGGCTTGCGTCTTTGTGCGCGAGTGTCACAAGGTTTACCTCTTGCTACTGTTTGGGCTCTTGTCCGGCCACAAGACTCGCACTCCTCAATTCCTTGGGTTTTTGGCAAAGCAGGGGAAGTTCTTCAAGGTCTGAGGATGGCTGAGGCCTGTAATGAAAATTTCGCAAAGGTGTTTAGCTCCCCAAAAGGTCCCCCGCCGCCGGTTAGGCAGGTAAAAGGTGCACTCCAGTATAACGCCCCACTCTCCCTGGCTGTGCTGACGGCGGCATTGGAATCCTCTCGGTCTGACGGTGCCGTTGGGATTGATGGGGGGTGTCCTGTGCTAACCTTCGGAACCTATCAAGGGAAGGTCGGGTTGATTTGCTTGCGTTTTACCAAAACAGGTTTGACGGTGCGCCCATTCCCCAGTTTTGGCTCTTTTCAATCCTTTATCCGGTTTTGGGTAGAGGAAAACCTCGCACGAGTGTTGTTAGTTACAGACCAATTGCACTCCTCTCCTGCCCCAGGAAAGTTTTTGAGAAAATGTTGGGTAACAGGTTGGTGTGGCAACTAGAAAACTCCAAGAGCATGTTGTGGCCCAGTTTGGTTTTCGAAAGAACAGGGGAGTGCAGGATGCTGTCCTCTACCTTAAGCCGGGTATCAGGGAGGCCTGGGTTAATGACTGCTTTGCGGCGGTCGTTTTCCTAGACATCAAGGCGGCGTATGACACAGTGGATGTAGCGTGGGTTGGACACTCGTTAGAAGGCATGGGGGTTAGTAAGAAGCTGAGAGATGCATTACATTCGCTCTTGGTTCTCCGTTGTTTCTCAACCAGGGTCAACGGGTTTTAGTCCAGTGTCTCCTCTACCGACAGGGGCCTCCCACAGGGCAGCTGTTTGAGTCCGGCTCTTTTCGCTGTGGCAATTAATGCCGTGCTTGTTGAAATGAATCTTCTGGTAAAATGTCGTTGCATATGCAGATGACGTTGCGATTTGGGTTGTTGGGGCTGATTTGCCCTTGCTTCTGTCTACTTTGGAGGCAGTGGTTGCCAGGGGGAGAGCAACTGCTGGCCATAAGGGGGCTCGTTGATGATTTTCAGGAGGGGCCATACCTTTGATGGTTCTATTACAGTAGGTGGTCAAAGGTCAGGTATTTGGGGTTTTGGTTAGACCCAGGCCTAACCTGGGTAGGTGATGCTAACGCGGTCGAGGAAAACATTTCCTGCCGTCTAAGGATTTTGAAATCGTTTGCCACTCACAAATTGGTGGCGAAACGGGCTGTTGTAACCACCTTTTATAGGGTGTATGTAAGGGCCTGTGCCGACTTTCATCTTCCTTTTTGGGTTGGGTCCAGACGTGCTCTTCAGGGCATCCAGGTGGCATTGAATGAGGGTTTGAGGATTGTTTCAGGTTGTCTGCCGTCAACCCCCATCTTAGCATTGTTGGTGGAGACGGGAGAGCAGCCTGTGGACATTCGTGCCAAGGGGCTACTGGTTAAGCTTTGTCACAGAGCCATTGCTAGAGGGGTCACTGACCCGTTGGCTCGTATTATACTTGACTATGTTACGTTGTCTCCGGGTGCCCCGGATCTGTTCGGTATGTTAGGGACCGGTGCTTCTCTTTTGTTGCATGAGGATCTGCAGAAGGTCTAAATCCCGTGCATTGTTCACCCGCCGTGCCTTTGGACTTGGTGTGCCGCTGCTGAGGATGCTTTGCTCTCGGCAGACCGTCCTTGTAGGGCAGAACAAGCTTTTCCCTCCATTGATATCTTCTGTGATGCATCCTTTTATGCAAAGGAATATGAAGGCGGGGTTGGGATTTCCATTCCGAGGCTGCACATCGGGCGTAGTTACTTTTTGGCTGGTTTACCGTCAACTTTTCTTGGAGAGCTGGTCGCAATTTCTGTTGCTCTCGACACCGGTTTGGACTTGCAACTGCCTAAGTTAAGGGTTCTTGCTGACTCCGCTGCCGGGTTGGGCTTCTTGAGACGGTGTTTTAGGTCTATGGCAATCTCTCACCCCATTGCACTAGAGATTGGGTGGAAGCTTTTTCAGGCATTTCAGACTGGTGTTTCAGTCTGTCTGGCTTGGTGCCCGGTCACTCGGAGGCCTTTGGGAATGAGGCTGCTGACGACCTTGCTCGGCAGGGCGTTGAGTCCAGGTGTAACCCTGTTCTCTTTCCTGTTGGCCCCAGGGATCTAGGATCTGTTGTCTCTGCAATCTTTGGTAAAGAGTGGCAGGGCCGTTGGTGTGATTGCTTATCGGGGCGCACGCTGTATGAGGTGCACCCGTCGATTTCTATTCCGTCTGCTCTAGGGCACCTGCCACGTAGAAACGCTGGCTTGATCTCCAGACTGCGTACAGGGCATGTCCAGCTGCGAGCGCATCTTTATCGTCTAGGGTTGTGTGACTCCCCCGTTTATGTTTGTGGTACGGGTGCTAAGACGGTTTCGCACTTTTTGTTTTCGTGCCCTCTCTGGATGGTGCATCGTCGTCGGCTACTGAGTGCAGTGGGAGTGCGTTTGCAGGATGTGCTGGGCGTTCCGCCACACTTGTTGGCACCGCGAGACTCACTTGGAGTCGTGTTGGGGTTTTGCCGGGCCACTGGCCGCTTCACCTGATTTCTTGCCCCCCTTGTTTGCCATTGTTGTCTTTGGTTTATATGTGGGGTCGGTTAGCTAGTTTCGTTAGTTTTTTTTTTTTAGGTTTATAAGTTAGATTAAGTCAATTTTATCTTACATTGTCAGTCTCAGTGGGCTCAAGTGACATTCTACTTCCCTCTGTTCTTTTTTTTTTTGGCCTCTACGTTGTACACCATTGTATCATTTAGAGTTTGTGGAACGATTATTCTTAGGTTAAGTTAATTAATAGTTCTTAGGTTAAGTTAATTAAGTAGGATAGTTTGAGCGAATGATTGTCAGAATCTATAGGCTCAATAAAATCAAAATCAAATCAAATCAGCCAACAAAGTTTTAGTCGCGTAGACTGTGCCATTGTCGGCGATTGAGCAAGGCGTAGACTTAAAAATCAAACAAATGCTAACAATGCTGGTGAGCCAACAATTTGCCCGCACTTTCAGGACGTGAAGAGAAAGCATAGTCCTTATTACGAATTGATTTATGTAACTCTCTCGTTTTAAAGCTAAAATATGTCCGTTGCCCATTTGGCTTGCCGTCCTGTATTACAAATAACAGAAAAGACACTGATAGAGAGCTGATTCAAAGCTGAAAAATTGCACTGATTCAAAGTATCATGAATTAGAAAACAAAAACCAACTCGTTTGATGTTAAGGTAAGGTTTAACTGATCCGAAGTCTAATTAGCAAAGGAACACAAATAAACTTGCCTGTAAGGTTTCACATACCGCAGTGTTCCAGTACTGTTTAGTCCAAGTGAAACCTTACTGCTGTATTCAACCGTTAGATACGTAAATAAACTTAAAAATTATCACAACTTTCAAAATTATTGTAACAATAATAATAATTATCTTACACTATAAACCAAAGTCTCATAGCAGAAATGAAGCAACGACGACCCTCGAAAAGGGAACCCCTATAATGAAAACGGGCGAGTGTGTCAATTCTTTACCTAGTAGTTGAAACTATTGAAGTTGTTGCCTTAAAAAGAAGTTGAATTTGGCACATTGTTGCCTCAAATACGAATTTGCTCTACGCGGTCAGCGCAGAGGCATGTCTTACATGACGTCATGCATGAAGGACAGTTATTTTTCACACGGCACTGATTGCTCATGCCAAAGCGATAAACTGGGAGTGAGGAGGAGGGCCTAAACGGGAATGCCTGTGTGTGGGGCAGTGCGTCTGTTAGCTCTACTCTTGGCATGCTAATGCTACAAAATAAAGAGATTGGGAGGGTGGGGGTATTTGTGTCTGTTACCATTAAGCATATGATTACCTATTAACGAAACAGAAAAGGTAATTGGGATGGGGACCAAATCAGTTTTGGGAAGATAATGGGACGAAAGGGGAAAAGGTGAGAGAGAAGATGGGAGGAAAAGGGAAACTTACAGGTAGAAAAATTGCCTGTCACAGTCAACGTTCAGGCAATAGTGTTAAATGACGTCATGCACGAAGGACAATTATTTTTCACATGGTACGAATTGGTCAAGCCAAAGCGATAAACTGGGAGTTGGGAGTTCCTTAACGGGGCATGCCCATGTGTGGCGCAGTAGTTCTGTTAGCCCGGCTCTTTAGTAAATAAAGACATTGGATGGGGAGGGGGGGCCGGCAGTGCGTTGGTTATCACTAAGCATATGATTACGCAATAACTGAACCTAAAAGGTACTTTTCTGGGTTAATTGGGATGGAGACCGTACCAATTTCAATTGCACAAATCTCACAAAGGGGAGAAGGGCAGTATTTAATTCAACTACCTATTCAAACTTAAATACGTGTAGCAAAGAGGAGGCAGGGAAGAGAAGGGCGTTCCTGCAGGAGTTCATGTGTCTAGTGAAGATGTGCCATCTCACTGGCGTAGCTACGATATAGGTGGGGCCGGTGACAAATTAAACTTGGAGGGGGGGGGGGGGGTTTTTTAAAAAAAAAAAAAAATTTGCCCCCCCCCCCCCCCCATAACCCACGAGCTGACAAATTTCTGAGTCCATACCTTGTTCTAATTTTTATTTATTTCTCTTATAGTGAAAATAGGTTCTCCTTTTTCCTAATCCAGTCAAGTGGTCCCTATTTTCACTCTTTTTTGTAAAAAAAAAACTTGGAAAAAATTGTTTTCAGCTCATGCGATTTTTAGGGCCACCATATTTTTTTAATGATGGGAGGAAGGGCCGATGGACCGGGAGGCTCGAAAGTCTTTTTTAAACTACAGTTTGTATAAAACTAGTTGTAGGAGGATCTAGGAGTACACCTGCCCTATAACAGTGAAATGTATAACTTAAATACATGCAGGTTCTTGAAGGTGGGTAATTACGCTAAGGTGGCTTCGCTCACTCAATCCATGTATCCTGTGATTCATTTCACCATCCTTCATTCATTTCCATAACCCGGGAGCAGACGGCGTCTTTCACGTCCTGTAACCTTGTCTTTTTTTTTTGGCACTGACTCTGACTACGCAGTTTAATGTCTTTTAAAGCCCTGTAGTAGGTTTTTACTCAAGCCCTATTACGTTACTTCATGAAATCAAGTGCAATGTGACACGGCGAAGACACTTCTGCATAACCTACATTTATATGGCGTATCAACAACTTGGTTTGTTATAGTACACGGGTCCACGATTACGTTACTTCATGTAGTGTGCCGGCGTCTTGAATTTACTGGTTTTATCCACGGTTTCGGTGCATGCGCATGTTTGTTAAGACATTATTGTTTGCAGTATTATTGTTAAACCATTGTTGTTTTTAGCATTGTTAAAGCATTGTTTGCTGAGCGCTGGCGAAAAGGTGAAAACTACCGTTTTATGGGTTAAGATTAAATATTTCGTGTACTACAAAGGAGCCTTTTTGAAATCAAATTTTCTTTTCTTTCGGGTGCACCCTGAGGCTGGAGGCCAGTGGCACTCTGCCACCCTTGCCACCCTGTAGCTATGCCGCTGTGCCATATGCAGGGTTAGCATTCATTAAGAAAAAGCTAATTTAGAATCAACTTATTTCTGGCATTAACTTGTTCTTATAATGCTGAAGAATTGGGTTTTCGGCTTTACACACAAATGGAGTGCACTCCTAAAATTAATGAACGTTTTAACTTTTAAAGTATGATTATTGTAAAATCAGATTATAGTATTAAATACAACCACTATAGCAGCCAAGTCATTAGACTGGGCGTAGAGACCAGAAAAAAAGCACTCTTGGTATAGGCAACACCATTTCTCAGGCAGGAAATAATTTTGAAATCAGTGTTGATTTTGGAGCATTTATAGGATTAAAATTTTAAAAATTATGAGTAAATAAATATTTCGCATTTAATTTAACATTACATTCATTTTTTTGCATGTCACAGACTTATCACTTTCCTGAAGAATCTTCACCTCATGAAGGGACCTGGCTTCAATGGCCTCATCATCATCAACATGGACTTACCTACCGAAGAAGGATTGAGCAAACCTGGATCGATATGACGAAAGCATTGCAGGGCAACGAAAAAGTTCACATTATTGCTTATGATGACAAAGAGAAAAACAGAATTATCGATATTTTAGAACAAAATGCAGTTCCATTAGAAAATATTGATTTTAAGATCTACCGTACTGATGATGTGTGGGTAC
This sequence comes from Lithobius niger, assembly GCA_023313725.1. Classification (NCBI taxonomy): domain Eukaryota; kingdom Metazoa; phylum Arthropoda; class Chilopoda; order Lithobiomorpha; family Lithobiidae; genus Lithobius; species Lithobius niger. The sequence goes on from JAHWFP010173338.1 coordinate 55,439, forward strand.
GGGATAATGGTCCTATTTTCGTAAAAGATGATGCAGGACGTGTATTGATCGAAGATTGGGGATTCAATGGATGGGGAGAGAAACATGATTTTGAAAACTGTGATAAAATTCCACAGCGAATCGGAACAGATTTAGGAGTTAAGGTGATTAACCTAAATGATGAAATGGTGAATGAAGGAGGTTCTGTAGAAACTGATGGAAATGGTGTTTTGATGGCCTGTAAAAGTTCGGTGATCAGTCAGGATTATCAAAATGAAGCCGTACGAAATGATGGAATGACTCAAGAGGAAGCTGAAGAAATGTTTGAAACGTATTATGGGGTGACAAAAGTAATCTGGTTGAATGGTCGTACAGGTTTGGATGTTACTGATATGCACATTGACGGGTTTATGAAATTCATCAATCACAGTGTCATGATTACGATGAATGAAGACGACTTGTCGGATATGGGGCTCTACGATGAGGATATCGATACACTTTATACCGCAACCAATGTAGATGGCAAGGAATACCAAAAGGTGTACATACCTGCTACCAAAAATAAAGTAACAACGGTTTATGGAAAACGATTGGATGAAAAAGGATCGTATGTAAATTATTACGTGGCAAACAATGTCGTTCTTGTCCCTAATTATGGTGATTCTAATGATAAAATTGCTAATGAGATTATTCAGAAGCAATATCCGAACAGAAAAGTAGTAGGGATAGATGTGAGGAATTTATATGAAAATGGAGGAATGGTACATTGTGTTACACAACAACAGCCTGCTTAATGAAATTATAGAATGATTCTTCTTATATTGTAAAAGCAAACTGGAAAATAAAATCTTTCCTTCGGTTTTACTGTAAGTGTGTAGCTGGTATATTTTCTTTTACTTGTATTTTCTTTCCTCTCATTCGATAGAGTCTACGTGACAATTTGATAAATGTTTACGAATAGTGTAAACACAAAACAAAAAAACCACTGTAAAAAGAGTTGTGCGTAGACCCACAGGGATTCGAACCCTGACTCACTGTACCAAAAGCAACAGTGCTACCATTATATTATAGGTCTGCATTTTTTTTGGTGATGCAAATTTACAACCTTTTTTCTGTATATGTAAAAATCTGGTAAATTATATTCTGTTGCTAAGTAATATAAAATAATAACTGCTGGTACTTTAATGTGTTATTCTTTGTTACAAAAAGGATGGTTTGCAGACTCACAGGAAATAACATCTTATTTTTTATTATTCCTTATTGTATTTGTATTCGTATGTAATTAATTGGGCATAAATAAATTCAATGGCATTCAAACTGGGTGTAATTTTAATTGAAATATGGGTCACAAGTGTTACTCAAAGTTTTCAGTATAATAAAGTTTCTACTACTCAGTGTCAAACGAGGGGATCATTGTAGTAGCAGAATTTTGTTAAGTTGTAAAATAAAAATTGCATTTGCCTGAATTTGTAGAATAAAATAAGGGTAAAATTAAAATATATTTAAACATTTGATTGTGGAATTCGTCTTAAATTATTACTGGCTGAAAGAGTGAAGCGAGCATAGAGTAGCCTGAAACGGACCCCAATTGTAAAATGTTATTTGGTTGGTTGGTAGGATGGTTGATTATAACTTCTGTAGTCTAGGTGGAGCCGAAACGACCAGTCGGGTTGGAATGAAATTGGCCACATCACTTGAATTGAAATCCCGAAAAGTGTTGTTGTCCCCGAATTTGTTGTAAATCGATCAATTACTATGGAAGAAATTAAGAGGAATTTTTATGTCCACCCCATTCACGTTATTGAATGGTATATATTGACCAGTCCGACTCAGCCAAACTGCTCGCCGTATAGTAAAAAATTCCCCTCTAAGCGCTTATACGTCCTTTATTTCCTTTCCCTTTAGCGTTACGAAAACCACCGTTGGAATTTTCACTGCTGCATTTATCGTTGTCTTGTTTGCAGCTACAACCTAGTGTGCACCCGCTTAGTTACGAGCCAACAATGTAGAGACAAAGGTCCGTCCCTGGACCTCAGCCTCTAACAATGTAGTTTAACTTGCTTCTAATAATGCTTTTGTCATCCCCTTCCCGCCATTATTACTCTTGTCATCCCTCTTATTCTTCTCCTTACTTGTCATAATTGTTAAGACCCAATTGCCTGTCATGAAATGTATAGCGTAAGTTAGGTTAAGGCAATAGGGTGAGTGTATGACTTCAAGGGCCTTTAGAACTCAACTAAAATTAACCTGAACCTTAACCTGAACCTGTAACAAAGCTTCTAATCCATTGTATTCCCTCAGTTCACACGCTTACATGTTAACTGGCTCCCTCTTTACCACTGAACCGCAACTTTGCGTGTCTCTTTTTTTCTCTCTCAACTGTTTTACTAAAGACAAGACGTCTTTTACTCGAGTCCAGGGAAAAAAACAAGATGGCGGATGGGAACCATATTGTTAGGCCTCATAGCAACCAGTCCTGGGTAATACTTGAGTATTGATGCTACTTCACCGACTCCAATGTTGTCCCAGCTGATCCTGTGCAGTGATGCTCCACTTCTGTAGAGTGAGTACGCCAATCCAAGTACTTTAAAGGGACATACTGTCCCCGTACAAGAGTTGATTTAAGACGGCCATGTTGGGACGACTTGGAGAGGGAGAGCCAGATTCGTTCGGATGTTGTGACTGAGGGCATTCATGCATGTGCGGCCAATAAATTCTACCTGACCAGGACAGTTGACGTTTATTCTCGACTCTACCCTTTTTCACCTGAACGAGGGAGACTCGGACTTTGTTACCAAGGTGGTCAACGCCGTTGGAATAAACGGTGCATGGACCTTATTTGGTGCCATACGATCCAAAACGGCCTCGTCTGAGATAGAGGGAACAACTTCGGGAGTTAGAGGGGTGCGGGCCAACCCGAGCCATCCCAGAGGTCCGTGAATCGGTTTGCACGCTCTGCCCCGCAACGTTCTCTCAGAAATTACACTTTTTTAAAATTTTCGATATAACACTCACCAACGTAAATTTGGGATCCAAGGAATCTAAGAAATCAACGGAATTCGAGATCTAAGGAATTCGGATGAAGAATACACCGTGCTCATGGTAATCTAGTGAACTTAAAAAAAAATTAAAACATCGTTGCTTCCTTATAGCTAATAACCTTTTTCGACGTAATTCAATGAAATAATAACGTTTGATCGTCGCATTTAAGCACTACCGGAAAACAAGCATCAACAACAAAAAAATTCCGTTAACTACACACATTAGCTTCATTTATAAAAAAAAAAAAAAAGCTTGGAGCAACTCCTTTTAACACGGCACTGAACATGACGTTTACCGTAGTAATGGAGAACCTGAATATGACGGCTGAAATTGCCGTTTCATGGCGCAGCACCTTAAATAAAATGAAAGCACACAGCAGACGACGTGTTTATACCAAAACAGTAAAATAATAACATGCCTGCGTCAAGATTCCTCGTTACTATGGCAACGTGAAGCCTCAATACCGTGTTACACGAATGAATAGCCTACTATCCGGCATTCCGTAGTGGTCCGGGCTAGCACAGGAGTATTGCGTTGTGTAGCAGTATACGGTTACTTGTGCACAGTGAGGTTAAGACGGAGACGGATTTGTGTCGGTCCCCTGGTGTGGAATTCTGCGATCACTGTTGGGCTGCTGGACTGTGTTCACAGTGGAGATCGTTTTCGGAGCGTTGTGGTTTGCAACGGGTATTTATAAGTGATGATGGGCGTTGCAAGGTACAGCTGCACAGTATGGAAGGTATTTCTGTCAGCAGCATAACAGCAGCAATAAGAATGTCCTTGAGCATAACAAGATGATGAGGAATGAGCGAGCAAAGTGTGCAATTACTCTCATCTATATATATTTAGCTTAGTCTGGAGTAATAGAGTGGCTGGACGGGGAAAGGATCATTGTGAAAGCCAATTCAAACACAGTTGATGAATGTGATAGGGCTAACATGTTAATTCTTTTCACGGCATCAATGGAAAAAGAGAAGTATGTTCATTCTTGACACGGTAGCAACGGAACAGGAAAGCATGTTCATTCTTGGCACAGTAGCAATGAAAAAGGGAAGCGTGTTCATTCTTGGCATGGTAGCAAAGAAAAGGGGCGAGCGGTAGGCAGTGTTAAAGTTATAATAGCGTTATTTAGTAAGTCGGTAACAAGCGCAATATTACGACACATATTGTTGATGGAAAATTCTGGGCAATCAAATACTGTGCTTCAACAGAAATAAACGTCAGTGCGACAACAAACTGGGCAGTGTGATGACTCTCCACTAGACCCCAGCTATAGTATCCTATACTTATGGAAGGGCATTCTAGCTTGAATCCGGATCACAAAGATGAAGAATTTTGCTCGATTCCGAAATGCGCCATCACCCTTCAAGCAACGAAAACTCAACGACGTATAGCTCCTTCAGACAACAACCATTAACAATTTTTCGAGTGCAGAGCATTGTTTCTTGAAATGAGAAATTACCCCAATTTCTTGAATCGAATCTCACTCCACGGCCTAACTCAGCTATTGAATAAACCAACCCGTGGATCTAATATTCTGGGTATTACCCTCACTGATGATCTCCGTGCCATCTTTGAGGTTGACACCGACCCAGAACTCGGCCAAAGTGACCACAATTCCGTCTCTTTCAAGATTTTGAATGATAATAACTGTTGTCAGGTCCTTCATCGGACGATGATTGCTTTCGACAAGTTGCGCACATTTCTTTCTCGTATTGGGTGGGATCAGGAATTGCAAATCTGCAGTACAGTTGATCAGGTCTGGGGCCGTTTTTATGCAGTATTATTACGTGCAAAATATATATGTAGTAGAGTGAAAAGAATTACTCATCCACGTAAGCGTTGCCACAACGTAGTTCTGGCAAGTTTGGCAGCCAAAAAAATAAAAAATTTAGAAATCTTTAAAAATTAACGACTCTGTCGCGAACAAAAAAAAGTATAAAGAATGTACGCAGACTTCACAAAGGTTATTCAAATACAAGAAGAGAAGCGAACTCTTGAGGAGGGTAATTTGGCTGCCCTCTACCGCTTCTACAGAAAAAAGACAAGTGCGACTTGTTCAATCCCACCAATTCGGGTTAATGATTGTCTTGTGGCAAATAAAAAAGATAAAGTGGAAATCTTCAACTTGGAATTCTCCAAGAACGGAATCAAGGGCAACAATAGCCACACAAACTCAGTGGCTGCGCCTAATCCTCAATGCGCCACCGTAAAAAAATATGAATGTTACTACACTAAATTTTACTGCTCTCAAAATTTTATTCGCTCTCAATAAAATGAAACCTAGTCATGCTTTGGGCCCTGAGGGCTTCTCGGCCTGCTTTTACAAACACATAGCTAATGAAATAGTTTTCCCACTCATGAAAATTGTTTAAAGCTCCTTCCAAGAGGGGAAAATTCCATCTATTTGGAGTACAGCCAATGTGGTTCCAATTTTTAAAAAGGGTAATCCGACCGACCCAAAAATTATCGTCCAATTTCCCTAACTGCAGTACCATGCAAGATCGTGGAGTCAATTATGAGGGACTGGATGTTGACTTTCATCGAAAATCATAACTTGATAAAAGATTACCAGTTCGGATTCCTCCCTGGAAGGTTTGCTGTTCATCTTCTTTTATTGGCGTTGGATCATTGGTCAGACGCTATTGATTACAAAATTGACACCGACATAATCTTTTTCGATTTCCGCAAAGTATTCGAGTAGGTGATTCACTCTAAATTATTATTTAAATTGGACTTATTAGGTTTTTCAAGGGATTTGTTGATTTGGCTAAATGCCTTCATCATTCACAGAACGTGGTGATAACTGGGATCAAGTCTAGTGACTCGAAGGTGATCAGTGGTATTCCACAGGGGTCCGTTTTGGGTCCTTTGCTGTTTGTACTGTACGTTAATGACCTACATTGTTGAAATTCCTCGGCAATTCAGTCGAAGTTTGCGGATGATCTCAGCTTGCACTCACCAATTGTCTCTTCTGAGGATGCAGTCTCATTGTAGGAAAGTATTGACGAAGTGGTAGTTTGGTTGGAACCATGGCAATTGCCATTAGCTACAAACAAATGTATGCGCCTGCATGTGGGAAACTCGCACACGTCAATTAACTACACGATTGATAATGATTCTTTGGATCTGATTGATTCTGTACGGAGTTTGGGGATCTTCTTTAAGTCTGACCTCAAATCTTCACTTCACTGCTGACACATAACAACATCTGCGAATCGTCGTGCAGCTATTGTTTGCCGCTGCTTTATGTCTGGGAACTGGAAAACATTGCTGTGGGCGTATAAAGTACATGTTCGTCCGACGTTGGCGTTTGCAAGTCAGGTCTGGTCCCCTCATCTTTTAAAAGATGTGGACAAGGTTGAATCCGTACAAAGGCGCTTCACAAAATCATTGCCTGGCCTGTATTCTTTGCCCTACGAGGTTGCACGGCTCGAGTTGGATTCTCTGGAATTTTGTAGACTACAGGCGGATTTAATCTTAACCTATAAAATTCTTCATCATCTTCTACCAATCGAGCTTCCTTTTTTCGAACTTCAGACTTTTACTAAGACTAGAGGGCATAACCTCAAACTTGTTTGTCAGTGTTGTCGTCTCGATACCAGAAAATATTTTTTTCCCATGTTGTGTTGTGCCAGTTTGGAATGCCCTTCCCGAGGTGGTTGTCTCTGCCACGTCGGTGGAGGGGTTTAAACGTGGATTAAACAAGGCCAATCTTCGCCAGCATTTGTTGCGGCCAATGTATTATAAACAATTATGGGTTTGTCTTTTATGGCTTGTTTTTATTTTATTTTAATTATTTTTTTTAACGGGAGGCTGGGCGTGAGTGGTGGGTCTCCCTAACCTGTCCTGTCTCGCTGACTTTTTAGGTCAGCAAATTGTATTTTATTATTATTATTACTATAACGACGAAAATGTATAAACAGAATACTTAGCGTATTTTAAGTTTACATTGGTTAAGGATTGTTGCTCGAATCCGAACCCCTAACACCGTTCAAGCAAAGAAAACCCAACGACGAATAGCCCCTTCAACAACAACCATTACAAATTTTCAGAACGTCCAACAACGATGCTTCATAGTACGCATGCAATTGTACTGTTACAGTTTCATAGTGTCTCATTGTTTTGCTTGTACTACACATTGCCACTCAACCAGGCATTAAGTCGAATAATGACCAAAACCAAGGGCGTTTGTACAACAATAGCTGCAGTTAATAACATGCCCTTGTACACGATCATTTTTTATGCCCAAAGTATACATTGTTATGTGAATGTCCGCATTTTCGGTCATAATCCGATACATAGGCACACATTATTATCCTATGTAGAGTGTTAAAAAACATTCGAATACAGCAGTAAGGTTTCATGCGGACTAAACAGTACAGCAACCTGGCAGTATCGAAAAACATTATAGGAACATAATGTTCTTGTGCTGTTTTGAGTTTAGATCAGTCAAACTTTACCGTAATGATTAAACGATTTCGCCTTTTGGTTTTCTCATGTAAAAAAAGCTTGAAACTAAATGCAGATCGTGAGCTCATTGTCCAAACAAGTAGAAAAAATAATAATTTTCTTAAGAAGTAAGCCTTTAAAAAACATGATGAAACATTGGTAGGGAAGATTAGGACATATGCTACTTCTTGCTACAAACCTTGATTACTCGAATAAACTTTACGATGTTGGAAAAGAATAGGATGGTCAATTTCTCTGGCTTCATTTCACTAGGCAAACTATGCAACAAAACAAACATTGTTATATATGAACTTCTTCTAACGCGTCGTATTTAACTTAACTTTGAATTCATTAGGCTTTAAGGTTACAGCAAGTTTGGAAATTACATTCAAGTTAGGCATGACTGTATTTGGAAGCATACAGAGGTTCGACGTGGTTCCAGCATGCGTCTGATTCTCCTTATTTACTCAAGTGTGAGCGTCATCTGTTCATTTACTTCTTTTAAATTAAAAAAGCTGCATTAACCAAGTGAGGAGAAAAACACGGCACGTTAAAGGATTTAACGATCCTTAACGAAGTGCTTGTACCGTTGTGGACACGAATAACTAGGCATTGCGGGAAGATCATTAGCATTTGATGAACACTGCTGATGTAAATACAACACATTTACATGTATTTCACATATAAATAAGATCTTTCATGTTCGCTTCTATCTGTCTGAACATGATACTGCTTCGTCTGCTCACGTTTGCGGTCGCTGTTAACGCTCAGGTAAGTTTCATGGATAGAACTAGAACGGTATCTGGTCGCCTTTCAACTTTTATGAACGTGCTCCTGTTTTAACTAGACAGTTTGACACTTTGCATTGCTTACCGGTGTTTTCTTGTTCCGGTATGACGTCCAAACTTATATATTCTTTTAGAGGCTCGAACGCACTAGGAGACCTGGCCGCACGGCCAAGTTGCTGCAGTTAATGAAAATATTAGAAACGGAAAGCATTCCCATTGGCTGCAGTGAACCCTAAATGTAATTTGGTACTAATAATTCTTTGAAGTAAGGCTGTATGACTATGTACTTTTGCGATGAAAATTTTGTTGGAGGAGAAGGGGTGGGTGATGGCAAAATTCGAGGTAAATATTTTGAATATAATATTTTGAATACAATTCTCTTCATGAAGGGGGGGGGGACAGGGAGGGCTGCTGTTCACACACCTACTAAAAATTATTGTTTTTGATTATGAAATTATTATAACAGAAATACCCATAACGGCCCCCAGTGTGTCCCCCGCGTGTCCCCCACCCCTGAGACTTGATCAACAAAGTCTTGCAAATCGAGCTAAAAGCCTGAAATTTGTTACATAAGTTATTCATAGTAGTATAAATCGAACAAGCCCATGGTACCCCCTCGAGATAATCTCCAATGCTCCCTCAATGTTCCCCCCTCCCCAATCCCCTCCCTGAGGCCTGGCCAAAAAATTCTTGCATGGTAGTGTAAAAGCATGTAATTTGGTACACGAGTAATTTAGCAATACAAATCAAACTAGCCAGGAAATCCCAGGAACTCCCAGGAAATCCCACAAGGTCCCTTCGCACTCCCCCAGCCTTATGCCCGCTCCATGATGCTGATACCCGAAAACTTCTTGTTGTTCGTACTAAAAGCAAGCGTTGTGGTACACAAGTCATTCCTAGCACTCGAAATCAAACTAGCCATGGATCCCCATGAAATACCACCACAGCCTCCCAAGCTTCCTTCCCCGTTGAAGCGTAAATGAGCTACAAATTCTTGCTGGACGTAATAAAAACATGCATTGTAGTAGAAATTGAACTACATACGGAACCCCATGAGATACACCCAAGGTTTCCCAGTCCCTCCCAATGTCCTCTCCATGAGGCTGATGACCAACAATTCTAGTTCTATTTGTACTGCTAAGATGACTTGTGGACCAATTCGTATTTTAGAGAGATCAGCAAGTATTTATTGGTCAATAATCTCGTACAGGTAAGTATGGTGTGGGCACAGAAATGT
>JAHWFP010173338.1:69936-83100 GCA_023313725.1 Lithobius niger
GGGTGAGTGTATGACTTCAAGGGCCTTTAGAACTCAAATAAAATTAACCTGAAGCTTAACCTGAACCTGTAACAAAGCCTCTAATCCATTGTATTCCCTCAGCTCACACGCTTACATGTTAACTGGCTCCCTCTTTACCACTGAACCGCAACTTTGCGTGTCTCGTTTTTTCTCTCTCAACTGTTTTACTAAAGACAAGACGTCTTTTACTCGAGTCCAGGGAAAAAACAAAATGGCGGATGGGAACCATATTGTTAGGCCTCATAGTAACCAGTCCTTCTGGGTAATACTTGAGTATTGATGCTACTTCACCGACTCCAATGTTGTCCCAGCTGATCCTGTGCAGTGATGCTCCACTTCTGTAGAGTGAGTACGCCAATCCAAGTACTTTAAAGGGACATACTGTCCCCGTACAAGAGTTGATTTAAGACGGCCATGTTGGGACGACTTGGAGAGGGAGAGCCAGATTCGTTCGGATGTTGTGACTGAGGGCATTCATGCATGTGCGGCCAATAAATTCTACCTGACCAGGACAGTTGACGTTTATTCTCGACTCTACCCTTTTTCACCTGAACGAGGGAGACTCGGACTTTGTTACCAAGGTGGTCAACGCCGTTGGAATAAACGGTGCATGGGCCTTATTTGGTGCTATACGATCCAAAACGGCCTCGTCTGAGATAGAGGGAACAACTTCGGGAGTTAGAGGGGTGCGGGCCAACCCGAGCCATCCCGGAGTCCGTGAATCGGTTCGCACGCTCTGGCCCACAACGTTCTCTCAGAAATTACACTTTTTTTAAAATTTTCGATCTAACACTCACCAACGTAAATTTGGGATCCAAGGAATCTAAGGAATCAACGGAATTCGAGATCTAAGGAATTCGGATGAAGAATCTAGTGAATCTCATGGTAATCTAGTGAACTTAAAAAAAAATTAAAACATCGTTGCTTCCTTATAGCTAATAACCTTTTTCGACGTAATTCAATGAAATAATAACGTTTGATCGTCGCATTTAAGCACTACCGGAAAACAAGCATCTGAAAAAAAAACAAAAAAATTCCGTTAACTACACACATTAGCTTCATTTATAAAAAAAACCCAAAAAAGCTTGGAGAAACTCCTTTTAACACGGCACCGAACATGACGTTTACCGTGGCAATGGAGATCCTGAATATGACGGCTGGAATCGGTGTATCATGGTGCAGCACCTTATATAAAATGACAGCACATAGCAGACGATGTGTTTATACCATAACACTAAAATAATAACATGCCTGCGTCAAGATTCGTCGTTACTATGGCAACGTGAAGCCTCAATACCGTGTTACACGAATGAATAGCCTACTATCCGGCATTCCATAGTGGTCAGGGCTAGCACAGGAGTATTGCGTTGTGTAGCAGTATACGGTTACTTGTGCAGAGTGAGGTTAAGACGGATTTGTGTCGGTCCCCTGGTGTGGAATTCTGCGATCACTGTTGGGCTGCTGGACTGTGTTCACAGTGGAGATTGTTTTCGGAGCGTTGTGGTTTGCAACGGGTATCTATAAGTGTTGATGGGCGTTGCAAGGTACAGCTGCACAGTATGGAAGGCGTATTGTACGCGTAAGTTAGGTTAAGGTAATAGGGCGAGTGTATGGCTTCAAGGGCCTTTAGAACTCAAATAAAAACAACCTGAACCTAAAAGAAAGCGCTTTTCAGCTAATCACACATAGTTTTAAACCAAGCTTTGATGGAACTTCATTTTGTGCCATGAAAAGCAATACAATGCCAGAAACCTTTTCGTGTCAGCCGATGTGCGACTAAATGGAATAATTATTTAAATAACTATAGTTTTTTTTCTTTTCCCTCTTCGACCCCAACCTAGTTTCAATGGTATCCACTTCCTTTTCTACTGCCAACCCTCTTTTATTTTCCCTTGGTCATCACATCCGAAACTTCCACCTTTTTAGACCTTCTTTTCTCCCGTTATACCCACCATCTGCACTGGCCACGTTTCCCAGTTGGCATTGGGTTTCGCCATCCGTTTCCGTTTCCTCCTTCCTCTATCGAGGAATTGGCAGCAGTTTGATGTGCCCTATTTCAATTTAACGTTTTTCACAAAACTGACTAATATCCGATATTATTATTTGGTTTGATGTATTAATTTTCGAATTTTCTGCTATATTTTAAAGTCTGTGTACAATATGGTTGAAATTTTAAAGTGTATGTGTTGTCATTTGAAGGCTTTTGACGAAACAATAATGGCGGAATTACAGATGTTATTTACTTTTACGAGCATAGTGTCTGCGTGGATAATTTTGATGGCGAAGTAAAAGAAATATTGGCATTAAACGAAGAAACACAAGGAAAACTGTTTTATTTTTAGGTCTGTGCATGTGGCTCTTATTGTTTGACTGGCTGTTTACGCGTCAAAACATTATGGAAATTTATAGGGTGTACACTTTCAAAAGTACTGTGTGGTATTAAAGCTTAAATTCATGTAGAACAATAAACTCTATTGCTTAACTACAGATTATACCTCCGCTTCCTAAAATTATCGAAAGTTGGCAGTTCCCTTAAAATATTGGAGTACCTATGGTTATAGTTCTGGAGACGATAACCACGCAGTGAATGAATTTCATAGAAATGTGACGAATCGCGGAAAAGCGAGGAATGTTGTGATTCAAAGTAGCAATTGTATGTCCCAACACTTTAAAAGACCATTCACATCACACGACATACAACTTGGCACAGTCTTGGGATGGTTTGGTCTGTCATATGTTTGCTGCGGAATGCGTGTTTTTGCACATCTATAGTTTTGCGCACACTGACTAATAAATAATAATTTTCGTACGCTTCGCTCACTCAATCAGCGCCTGCCCTTGACCCGAACTCCAAGCACTTACAAGTGAATACTTCCATCTGTACTAAAGAAATCCGCCTTTGTAAAACAAAGTCCAAACCTTTAGGCACAATAAAATAAGCAGCGCGAAATATGTATTTCGGACGAACTGCAGCTTCAGCAGCAACGAAAGTTACGAAATGGGTGAGGTGATATCCCACGCTCAGAACTTGCAAATGGCTTCTTTTCCCCATTGAAACATGAATAATGTTCTTGGTTTTAACTTTAATAAGGAACTTCGAAGGGATAAGCATTAAATCTACAGCATTGCCCAAATGCCGCAGTTTTTCGAGTACATCAAGAAAGTGCTACCATGAAAGAAGACGCACAAATATTGTACAAATAATGTAAAAACTGGGTGACAGATTAGCCATTTGGTTCCCATGCCCAAGTGCCAAATGTACATACAAAATGGCCGCTCTCCTAACACCAGCCTGAAATTCACATCACACGACATACAACTTGGCACAGTGTATTTGTTCCTGCTAGGAAAGTATTATCTCAAAATCTATTTTCGAAAATGTCCACATCCTTAGGTACCATTCCTTTCTTCAATTTTTTAAGTCTTAGACTGCAAACTATAATACATATGTGCCTTAAAGGTACATTCCTCCAGGTTGGCTTTCCTGTATGGCTCAGGTTCGCAACATTACTAACATGCGTGAAAATGTTGCAAAGGAATTTATTTTCTATTTTCCCCTCGTGAGAAACGAGATTGCTACATTCACTCTAACCTGTGTAAACGTCGCAAGAGCGATTTCCATCAGGATGCTCCAAATTAGAGAGAAGTTATGTCCTTTCAACTGGAAGACATTTTAAAATTTTTTCTTTTAATTCAAGTTTTAAAAGCAAAACACTTGCGAAAGAAAATTCTAGGGTAATAAAAACTTTTCTGGTAAGGCGAAGTCACATCCGATTTTAATGGAAAAGCCTGCAGAAAAATGCCGTCATAAAATGGAATAAGTTTAATTTAAATACATCCTAAATCAGTGGCACGTCCGGCAGGAGGGGCACAGGAACGAAGGCAGGTTAAAAACTTTTGAAAATTGATTTTTTTTAAGCGTTTCAAAGAAAAAAATTGCTGAAACTGAGTTGTTTGACAAAGCTCTGAGGGACTTACAGCAACGATCGTTAACTCAATAGCTCAATTCTTGGATCCATTTCTGAATTTCAATGCCCCTCCCCTCCAAATAAATTATGCTCGGGGGGGGGGGGGTGGCATTAACGAAAATGAAGCGCGCCATAATGAAATATTTCTGTATTCTTTCGTTAGTATGAGAATCTTTGAAGCTTGATCAGACAGAAACAGAGTTAGGAGAGCGTCTTTACCAAGGAGACATGATTTTAACTGATACGTAAATTGAGGCCCTGCACGTTCCTCTGGGTACAAGGAAAGCTATTGATGACGAAAGATAAAGATGGACCAATGGTGTTGTATCATTTTGGAATCAGCGAAAGCTGTAAGTCGTATAAATTTATTATGGTTTGAGAGAAAGATTAGAGGACACAACTGGTTCATCCCTAAAAGGCATGTGTTTATTATCCTCTTGCCCAAGGACTCCTTGTGTTTGTTATAAACTTAAAGCAACATACCGCCTGCCTTATAACCTTCCGCCTGCCTCACAGCACCCACGCGACGATCACATCCGCGTATTTACCACAGCTAAGGTCAACTGAGACGGTAGCTTCGTTCCTCGAAATGAAAATCATAGCTACTGTCTCAATAATTGGCATTGCGCCTAATAGTCCAGCCACCGTGAACCCATTGATCGTGTAGTCAAAAATCGGAATGATTTTTGTATTTTAAAATCACAATTTATAATTTTCTAGACTAGTGTCATATGATTTTGCTTCGGCGATCTATTAGAATAATTAACTTAAATTTTTACCGCATTAGTCTGTAGACCTCATGGTAATTATTAGAAAATTAGTAGACGTACACACAGTGATGAAACGTCATGATTATTGTACGCGCGCATTGCATCATTTAGTGACGACCCGTCACTAAATATAGTTAACAAATATGCAACAGAAAATCTCCTAGACGCCACATTTTAAACCGGTTTTTTAGCAAGGGAAAGACTAACGGTAAGTAAATAAACCTTTGGGGCCGTACTTGATGTGGAGGATCGAGAAAAATGGCGCTGGGAGGTATATCCCTTTAACGGAGTCACTATTCCATTCATTTATCACAGTCTCGCTCAGTGACGGTGTCAGGACTGCATTGTTGGGGGGGGGGGGCGGAGGGCACGTCTGTCAACAAAGTGAGCTAGGGACTTTTTTTCAAGCCAGCAGCATCAGGCACTTTTATTCCGTTTAATTCAAATTAAACGTAGCGTAAGCTTCAATGCAGTCTAATGTTTTTGTAAAATAGGCCTCATAAACATACAAAATGAATTATTGCAAAGTGCTGCAAAAATAAATAAATAAATAAATCTAAATAAATTAAAAAAATTAAAGCTCAGTTTTTTCATTTCCTGTCAAGTTTAGCCTGGAATTTTTTAAAGTTTTTTTCTGGTGGCGACCTGAGTGTTAGGGTCAGGGGGTCGGAGGGGTTGCCGTAAAATATTTTGGGGATCATGGCCCACCCTGGCCCACCCCTAGCGCCATCTCGCTTCTCTTCCATCACTTAATTAAATGACTAAATCTGCTTTATTTATATTATCACCACAATGTCTTCTTCCCTGCAGTTCACCAGCCTTCCAGGAAAGCATCAATTGTGTTCTTTGATATTTCTCACATTGTATATAAAAAAATGATTATTTAACTCGCTTCCATTTGAATTACATTTACCGGGTTATCAATACTGCGGGCATAGGACTAAACTGTAAGAACGTCTAGCCCGGTATCAACAATCTGAATAAGGCCTGCAAAGATCATGCTATTGCATACAGTAGAATGGAAGATTTGGACAGACATTTACTCGATAGAAGCTATGTTCTTCGAAAGAGGAAAGCCCTTTGATTTGTAGAACAGTGAGTGAATGGAATTTTAATCTTTTTTCTTCTGTCGTTATACCGAGTTTCCGTAGTGCATATTTCTTCATATTTGCCCATGCGAGCATCCTATGTAAGATACTTTAAGATCATTTAAGATCTTTTAAGATTCTTTAAGTTCTTACAGGAAGAGCAAAACTTACCAGATCCTGTAAGGTCCTGTAAGATCTTGGTACAAGATCCTGTAGGATCCTGCTAAGATCCTGTACGACCCTGCAGGATCTTGTACCAAGATCCTATAGGATCTTGCACCTAATCTTACGCAAGATCCTGTAGGATCCTACAGGATTCTACAGGATCTTACTTTGTGCGGATCTTGAACCAAGATCTTACAGGACCCCTGTAAGAACTTAAAGGATCTTACAAGATCTTATATAAGATGATATAAGATGATAATTTTGTGATAACAGGGTTGAATCCGGAACCATGGTTACGGATTCAACCCTGTTATCACAAAATTGTTTGTCCGGCATTTAATTATTCAATGATCAGCGCATTAATTAAGGAAAGATGAATGAATTTTCGTCACCAATTCTAATTGAAAGAAACCAAAGAAAATTATCAAGTCATATTCATATTTTTATGATTGTGTCGTATGTAAATATCTTTATTAAAGCATTTTTAAATAAATGTTTATTATATTGAATGTATTTCAAAGTATCCCCCATGTTTCATTCTGAAATCAGGAGTGAATGAATGCTTTTACGCTATAGTGCTTAAAACTTAGGCAGTGACTCTAGCTATTTTAAATTAATGATTGAGAAGGTCACTTCCTAAAACGAACTTAGTTTTTACCTGGGGCTGTGTTCACTGTCGTACTGTTTTTTTTTTTATCAAGCTACGTTTTTACGTGTGTATACCACAGATGAATGAACCTTTCCACAATCTGTTGGTCCATCAAACGTTGAAAAATCGGGCTAAGGGTGATTTAAGCGTGGAGGAGGTAAAAATGCCACTGGCTTCCTCTCTTACTAAATAAGATCTACGAAAATCTGTTGACAATAAATTCTAAGCTGTGGTGTTAACACTTACCTCATCTTTTAAGCAATTGTTTTGAAATGAAGCATTGTCATTGTTGTGGTATTTCTGTCAGCAGCGTAACAGCAGCAATAAGAATGTCCTTGATGAGGAAGATGATGAGGAATGAGCGAGCAAAGTGCGCAACTACTATCATCTATATATATTTAGCTTATTCTGGAGTAATATAGTGGCTGGATGGGGAAAGGATCACTGTGAAAGCCAATTCACAGTTGATGAATGTGCTAGGGGGGGGGGATTGAGGCTTAATGGCGCGTCGACAACTTGGTCATTAGCGCCAACCTCAGTCACAGTGCAGTGGTCCGGGTTGCCACTGCACCACACATTACAGAGATGTTATCCAAGCCCCTAATCTAAATCTTGTCATACATCTGTACCTCCTGCAAAAATTGAAAAACACCGGACAGGAGGACAGACTTATCGCCCAACTGACGCGCAATGTCATGCGGAAGATGGAACCGACGACGAACACCGTCAAGATGGCGACAATCAACAAGTAAGTGCCGGACCGTAAGTGGCCGTCGACACCAAGAACATTCAGGAGGGTCAACCCCCCGCAAAAGGAAACAGTGAGTAAGTCGGGTGTGACCAATTCGCAAACGGGCCAACACAACCTCCTCACGGCGACTGCGGCGACACGAGCCCAATGTGATAGGGCTAACATGTTAATTCTTTCACGGAATCAATGGAAAAAGAGAAGCATGTTCGTTCTTGGCACGGTAGCAAAGAAAAAGGGAAGCATGTTCATTCTTGGCACGGTAGCAACGGAAAAGGAATGCATGTTCATTATTGGCACAGTAGAAATGAAAAAGGAAGCGTGTTCATTCTTGGCATGGTATCAAAGAAAAAGGGCGAGCGGTAGGCAGTGTTAAGGTTATAATAGCGTTATTTAGTAAGTCGGTGACAAGCGCAATATTACGACACATATTGTTGATGGAAAATTCTGGGCAATCAAATACTGTGCTTTAACAGAAATAAACGTCAGTGCGACAACAAACGGGGCAGTATGATGACTTTCCACTAGACCCCAGCTATAGTATCCTATACTTATGGATGGGCATTCTATCTTGAATCCGGATGACGAAGTTTAAGAATTGTGCTCGATTCCGAAATGCCCCATCACCCTTCAAGCAACGAAAACCCAATGACGTATAGCACCTTCAGACAACAACCATTAAAATATTTTCGAGTACAGAGCATTGTTTCTTGAAATGAGAAATTGCCCCAATTTCTTGAATCGAATCTCACTCCACGGCCTAACTCAGCTAGTGAATAAACCAACCCGTAGATCTAATATTCTGGATATTACCCTCACTGATGATCTCCGTGCCGTCTTTGAGGTTGACACCGACCCAGAACTCGGCCAAAGTGACCACAATTGTGTCTCTTTCAAGATTTTGAATGATAATAATTGTTCTCAGGTCCTTCATCGGACGATGATTGATTTCGACAAGTTGCGCACATTTCTTTCTCGTATTAGGTGGGAATCAGGAATTGCAAAACTGCAGTACAGTTGATCAGGTCTGGGGCCGTTTTTATGCAGTATTATTACATGCAAAAAATATATGTAGTAGAGTGAAAAAAATTACTCGTCCACGTAAGCGTTGCCACAACGTAGTTCGGGCAAGGTTGGCAGCCAAAAAATTAAAATTTTGGAAATCTTTAAAAATTAACGACTCTGTCGTGAACAAACAAAAGTATAAAGAATGTAAGAAACAGTAGGCAGACTTCATAACGGTTTTTCAAATACAAGAAGAGAAGCGAACTCTTGAGGAGGTTAATTTGGCTGCCCTCTACCGCTTCTACAGAAAAAATACAAATGCGACCGACTTGTTCAATCCCACCAATTCGGGTTAATGATTGACCTGTGGCAAATAAAAAAGATAAACCGGAAATCTTCAACTTGGAATTCTCCAAGAACGGAATCAAGGACAACAATAGCCACACAAACTCAATGGCTGCGCCTAATCCTCAATGCGCCACCGTAAAAAATAAGAATGTTACTACACTAAATTTTACTCCTCTCAAAATTTTATTCGCTCTCAATAAAATGAAACCTAGTCATGCTGTGGGCCCTGGGGGCTTCATGGCCTGCTTTTACAAACAGATAGCTAATGAAATAGTTTTCCCACTCATGAAATTTTTTTCACGAGGGGAAAATTCCATCTATTTGTAGTGCAGCCAATGTGGTTCCAATTTTTAAAAAGGGTAATCCGACCGACCCAAAAATTATCGTTCAATTTCCCTAACTGCAGTACCATGCAAGATCAGAGTCAATTGTGAGGGACTGGATGTTGACTTTCATCGAAAATCAGAACTTGATAACAGATGACCAGTTCGGATTCCTCCCTGGAAGGTCTGCTGTTCATCTTCTTTTATTGGCTTTGGATCATTGGTCAGACGCTATTGATTAGAAAATTGATGATACCGACATAATCTTTTTCGATTTCCGCAAAGCAATCCAGTTGGTGATTCACTCTAAATTATTATTTAAATTGGACTTATTAGGTTTTTCAAGGGATTTGTTGAGTTGGCTAAATGCCTTCATCACAAATCGTTCACAGCACGGTGATATCTGGGATCAAGTCTAGTGACTCGAAGGTGATCAGTGGTGTTCCACTGGGTTCCGTTTTGGGTCCTTTGCTGTTTGTACTATACATTAATGACCTACATTGTTCAAATTCCTCGGCAATTCAGTCAAAGTCTGCGGATGATCTCAGCATGGACTCACCAATTGTCTCCTCGGAGGATGCAGTCTCATTGCAGGAAAGTACTGACGAAGTGGTAGTTTGGTCGGAAACATGGTAATTGCCATTAGCTACAGACAAATGTATGCGCCTGCATGTGGGAAATTCGCACACGTTAATTAACTACAGGATTGGTATGATTCTTTGGATCTGATTGATTTTGTAAGTAGTTTGGGGATCTTCTTTAAGTCTGACCTCAAACCTTCACTTCACTGCTGCCACATAACAACATCTGTGAATCGTCGTGCAGCTATTGTTCGCCGCTGCTTTATGTCTGGGAACTGGAAAACATTGCTGTGGGCGTATAAAGTATATGTTCGTCCGACGTTGGAGTTTGCAAGTCAGGTCTGGTCCCCTCATCTTTTAAAAGATGTGGACAAGTTTGAATCCATACAAAGGCGCTTCACAAAATCATTGCCTGGCCTGTATTCTTTGCCCTACGAGGAACGTCTTGCACGGCTCGAGTTGGATTCACTGGAATTCCGTAGACTACAGGCGGATTTAATCTTAACCTACAAAATTCTTCATCATCTTCTACCAATCGAGCTTCCTAGTTTCGAACTTCAGACTTTTACTAAGATTAGAGGGCATAACCTCAAACTTGTTCGTCAGTGTTGTCGTCTCGATACCAGAAAATATTTTTTCTCATGTCGTGTTGTGCCAGTTTGGAATGCCCTTCCCGAGGCGGTTGTCTCTGCCTCGTCGGTGTAGGGGTTTAAACGTGGGTTGAACAAGGCCAATCTTCGCCAGCATTTGTATTAGCTGCCAATGTATTATAAACAATAATGGGTTTGTCTTTTATGGCTTGTTTTTATTTTCTTTTAATGTTTTTATTTAACGGGAGGCTGGGCGTAAGTGGAGGGTCTCCCCACCCTGTCCTGTCTCGCTGAACTTTTAGGTCAGCAAATTGTATTTTATTATTATTATTATTATAACGACGAAAATGTGTTAACAGAATACTTAGCGTATTTTAAGCTTACATTGGTTAAGGATTGTTGCTCGAATCCGAACCCCTAGCACCGTTCAAGCAAAGAAAACTCAACGACGAATAGCCCTTTCAGACAACAACCATTACAAATTTTCAGAACGTACAACAATGATGCTTCATAGTACGCATGCAATTGTACTGTTACAGTTTCATAGTGTCTCATTGTTTTGCTTGCACTACGTATTGCCACTCAAACAGGCATTAAGTCGAATAATGACCAAAACCAAGGACGTTTGTACAACAATAGCTGCAGTTAATAACATGCCCTTGTACATTGTTGTGTGAATGCCCGCATTTTCGGTCATAATCCGATGCATAGGCACATTATTATCTTATGTAGAGTGTTAAACATTCGAATACAGCAGTAAAGTTTCGTGCGGACTACAGTACAGCAACCTGGCAGTATCGAAAAACATTATAGGAACATAATGTTCTTGTGCTGTTTTGATTTTAGATCAGTCAAACTTTACCTTAATGATCAAACGATTTCGCTTTTTGGTTTTCTCATGTAAAAAATAGCTTGAAACTGAATGCAGATCGTGAGCTCATTGTCCAAAAAAGTAGAAAAAATAATAATTTTCTTAAGAAGTAAGCCTTTAAAAAACATGATGAAACATTGGTAGGGAAGATTAGGACATATGCTGCTTCTTGCTGCAAACCTTGATTACTCGAATAAACTTTTCGATGTTGTAAACGAATAGGATGGTCAGTTGCTCTGGCTTCAATTCACCAGGCAAACTATGGAACAAAACAATCATTGTTATAGATGAACGTCTTCTAACGCGTCTTATTTAACTTTGAATTCATTAGGCTTTAAGGTTACAGCAAGTTTGGAAATTGCATTCAAGTTAGGCATGACTGTATTTGGAAGCAATCAGAGGTTCGACGCAGTTCGAGCATGCGTCTGTTTCTCTATTTCAGCCTTATTTACTCAAGTGTGAGCGTCATCTGTTCATTTACTTCTTTTAAATTAAAAAAGCTGCATTAACCAAGTGAGGAGAAAAAGATGGCATGTTAAAGGTTTTAACGATCTTTAACGAGGTGCTTGTACCGTTGTGGACACGAATAACTAGGCATTGCGGGGAAGATCGTTAGCATTTGATGAACACTGCTGATGTAAATACAACACATTTACATTTATTTCACATATAAATAAGATCTTTCATGTTCGCTTCAACCTGTCTGAACATGATACTGCTTCGTCTGCTCGCGTTTGCGGTCGCTGTTAACGCTCAGGTAAGTTTCACGGATAGAACTAGAACGGTATCTGGTCGCCTTTTAACGTTTATGAACGTGTTCCTGTTTCAACTAGACAGTTTGACACTGCATTGCATACTTGTCTTTTCTTGTTCCGGTATGACGTCCAAACTTATATATCCTTTTAAGGGCTCGAACGCACTAGGAGACCTTGCTGCACGGCCAAGTTGCTGCAGCCAATGAAAATATTAGTGCGTGGTTTTACATAAACGGAAAGCATTCTCATTGGTCGCCTAGTGCGTTTGAACCCTAAATGTAATTTGGTACTAATAATTCTTTGAAGTAAGGCTGTATGACCATGTACTTTTGCGATGAAAATTTTGTTGGAGGAGAAGGGGTGGGTGATGGCAAAATTCGAGGTAAATATTTTGAACATAATATTTTGAATACAATTCTCTTCATGAAGGGGGGGGGGGAGGACGAGGGAGGTCTGCTCTTCACTGACCTACTAAAAATTATTGTTTTTGATTATGAAATTATTATAACAGAAATACCCCTAAGGGCCCCAAGTGTGTCCCCCGTGTGTCCCCCACCCCTGAGACTTGATCAACAAATTCTTGCAAATCGAGCTAAAAGCGTAAAATTTGGTACATAAGTTATTCATAGTAGTATAAATCGAACAAGCCCATGGAACCCCCTCGAGATAATCTCCAATTCTCCCTCAATGTTCCCCCCTCCCCAATCCCCTCCCTGAGGCCTGGCCAAAAAATTCTTGCATGGTAGTGCTAAAAAATTTAATTTGGTACTCGAGTAATTTAGCAATACAAATACCACTAGCCGTGGAACTCCCAGGAAATCCCACAAGGCCCCTTCGCACTCCCCCAGCCTTATGCCCGCTCCATGATGCTGATACCCGAAAACTTCTTGTTGTTCGATTAAAAGCAAGCGTTGTGGTACACAAGTCATTCCTAGCACTCGAAATCAAACTAGCCATGGATCCCCGTGAAATACCACCACAGCCTCCCAAGCTTACTTGCCCGTTCTCCCCGATGAAGCGTAAATGAGCTACAAATTCTTGCTGGACGTAATAAAAACATGCATTGTAGTAGAAATTGAACTACATACGGAACCCCATGAGATACACCCAAGGTTCCCCAGTCCCTCCCAATGTCCTCTCCATGAGGCTGATGACCAACAAATTCTAGTTCGATTTGTACTGCTAAGATGACTTGTGGACCAATTTTTATTTTAGAGAGATCAGCAAGTATTTACTGGTCAATAATCTCGTACAGGTAAGTATGGTGTGGGCACAGAAATGT
>JAHWFP010173338.1:83500-100395 GCA_023313725.1 Lithobius niger
TGGTCAATAATCTCGTACAGGTAAGTATGGTGTGGGCACAGAAATGTGTCTTAGGGGGTATCTTGAGGGTTTCCATAGCTAGCTTGATTTATAAGCGAAGAATTGACTCGTGTACTAAATTTCATGGATTTTAGTTTGATGTGCATGAGAAAATCTTGGCCCGTAGCTGCTGTACTACTCAATCGATCCAATGAACCGATGCTCAAGTTTTATAGCTTGAAACGTAGGTATGAAGAAGGCATCGGGCCCTTTCAATGATATTTTAATGTGACTACAATTGTTGTACAATTCTTCTTGTTTGGGAAATTTTGCTCTCACCTACAGACCCAAAGAACCGATTTTAATTTTTATAGCTTAAAATTGAGAACCAACTGGTTTCTTACACCAATCTTTTGATACGAAATGTTTGTGTGGACCTGAAGTGTAACTTTGCCTCCCTTGACTACGAGATTTGTTGTGACCATACCCTGCTGGCACGCGACTCACTTCATCTAACGGCTCGTGGCAAGTCTAAACTCCAGTGCGTTCTTGAAACCCTATACGAGGGGCAAAGTTTCTCTCAGAGTGACATTAGAACTGGTGCAACTAACACACCCTTGGTTTCGGAAAATCAGCACTAGTTGGGAGTACTCCCACCTTTTTCAGTCCTCCCCAACCACAACGTCGTGCCATGATGGAGGGGATCAAGTGCATTTACCTGAATGCTCGTAGTGTTGTAAAGAATTTTAATGAGTTTTTAGCTCTGCTCGCGGAGGGTGCTTATGATCTCGTCTTTGTTGTGAAGTCATGGCTTCACGAGGGGGTGACTGACGCAATGATTGTGGCTTCTTATCCGTACCGAATTATCCGTCGGGACCGACCATCGCGTGCGGGTGGCATATTTATTCTGCACAAGCTCCATCTCCAAGTGGCTATAACAGAAGTTGGCGCTGGGCTTGAGTGACTGGCAGTAATTTTGCCTGTTCAGAGGTTAAATATCATACTGGGATACTTACCTGATAGCCACTCCCAACCGGCGATCTTAAATATGTGTACTTTTTTCCTACGTTTATCCATCCTATACTTATTCCAATATTCTTTTGGGCGATTTTAATTTGTCCATGGTCGACTGGGCTGGCCCAACTGCTACTGATAAACCCCACCGTGACTTTCTTGATTTGATTGCCCCACTTGCTCTAACCCAGTTGGTTGATTTCCCAACGCAAGGAGACAACATCCTCGATCTTGTTTTCTCCGACAGTGATTGTCTTATTTTCGACCTGCATGGCATTGAGCATCTTGGCAACAGTGATCATTGCGTAATTGTCTTTACGATCAATGCGTTTTTTTCTTGTGCCCCCTAAGTCTGTTCCCCAATTGGGCAAGATAGACTTTGCGCTGCTTAAAATCCACCTCGCAAGCATTGATTGGAATGCACTGCTCTCCTCATGTAGCCAAAATGTGGACAGTGCCTGGAATGGTTTTCATAACTTACTAAAACGAATTGTTGACCAATGTCGCTCTCGAAACAGGAAAAACACATTAAAAATCAAGATTGTCGGTCACAATCCAAATTAAATATGTTACCAAATTACATCCGTAATCTAGGCAAAAAAAAAAGTCTCCATCGAACTTAGCATCTTATAATGTGTGTCGTTCGCAATATTCGGCTGCGGTTGACGATTGGCTCAATCGTAAAGAGACTGATGTACTTCAAGAGGGAAATTTACCTGCCCTCTTTCGTTTTTACTGGGCGAAAACCCACACCTAACGTGCTTTACCACCCTTACTATCTGTGGGTGTTTTTGTTTCTTCTGACTGATAAA
The DNA here is from genome assembly GCA_023313725.1 of Lithobius niger. Lineage (NCBI taxonomy): Eukaryota > Metazoa > Arthropoda > Chilopoda > Lithobiomorpha > Lithobiidae > Lithobius > Lithobius niger. The sequence goes on from JAHWFP010173338.1 coordinate 85,306, forward strand.
ACAGAACTTTTAAACGATCTTTTTGCCTCTAATACTGTAATTGATAACCATTTTATCCCATTGCCATTTAATTCGCTCCTTTTGGAGTCTACAGAGCTAACTGAGGTAATTTTTACCCGATCCAGTAGGCTTCACACACTTCATAGCCTAAAGTGGGTCCGGACGGTTTTTCTTCTTTTTTCTACAAACAAATTGCCAACGAAATTTGCAATGCATTGCTTTTCTTATTTAAATTATCATTTTTCTTTGGAAAATTACGAACTATATGGAAGAATGCAAATGTGGTTCCAATCTTCAAAAAGGGCAACAACTCTGATCCACGTAATTACAGGCCAATTGCCCTGACAGTGGTGCCATGCAAGGTCATGGAGTCGATTATTAGGACTGAATTACTTCATTATCTTACTTCTCACGGGCTCCTTAATCAAGATCATTACGGTTTTCTTCCGGGCTGCTCTACGACTATCCAACTCTTGGTAGCACTGGACTACTGGTCCGATGCATTTGATCTTGGTATACCTACTGATGTTACGTATTTCGATTTTCACAAGGCAATTGAGTTGGTGGTGCATGCTAAATTGCTTCACAAACTTAGGATGCTTCACATTGGAGGCAATCTTCTTCTTTGGCTGGGAAGTTTCTTAATTGGCAGATCTCAGTGTGTACAGGTTGGCACATCGAGGTCCTCTTCTCGAGACCTTATCAGTGGTGTGCCACAGGGATCTGTTTTGGGCCCGCTCTTGTTTGTTATTTATTTAAATGACCTTTTCGCCGAGTCGCGGTGTGCCGACATTGTACATTTCAAATTTGCTGACGACTTAAAAGCATCAACTCCAATTACTTCCTTCACGGACGGATACCTACTTTCGACTCATATGGATGCTGTGGTGCAGTGGTCTCTTGATTGGCAACTGCCACTTTCCGTTAATAAATGCAATGTACTTCATATTGATGCCACCAATCCATCCTTTCAATACACTCTGTCTGGAACCACATTGGATGGAATCTCTTCTGTGTGTGACCTGGGAGTGTGGTTCTATAGCGACTTAAAATCCACAACCCACTGTTGCAAGATTTCTGCCTCAGCCTATCGTAGATTAGCTATGGTACGGCGTTGCTTTACTTCTGCCTGTGTAAAGACTAAGATTTGGGCTTATAAGGTGTTTGTTCGCCCTGTCTTGGAATTTGCTATCCCAGTCTGGTCACCGAATCTTCTGCAGGATATTGACCGGCTCGAAGCTGCTCAACGCTGTTTTACTCGTAACCTTAATGGATATCGAAATTACACTGCTAACACAAGGCTATCTATGGCCCATCTTGAACCCCTCGAACTGCGAAGGCTCAAAATGGACCTCGTTATGACATTCAAATCTTGCATGGACTGCTCTCAGTTGATGTGCCGTTTTTCTCATTTGCAAATTGTAACACTACACGGGGCCACTCAGTTAAACTTAGCAAACTCGTTTCGCGCACAGATTGCAGGAAATTCTTCTTTGCGTCACGTGTTGTTGGAGCTTGGAACTCCCTTCCCGAAGTTGTTGTCATTGCACCCTCTGTGAATGTGTTTAAACGCCATTTGGAAGAACATTCACTTGCTAGGTTTTACAAACGAAATTACCATCCTTGACAATTCTCTCTTTTTTTTTTTACAAGGAACGGATTTTGTGGCCAACGCCCTTCCGTCATCCTGACCATTAAAGGTCAAAGTTATATTTATTATTTATTTTATTATTATAAAAAGCCTCTCTTATAACAATTGTTTTAAGGTAACTACAATTGTTGTTGTTCTTTCTGGAGAATTTTGCTCTTACCTAGAGATCGAATCAAAGAACCAATTTTTAATTTATACAGTAGCTTAAAATTAAGTATTAAAAAGGCTCTCTTATAGCACTTATTTTAAGGTAATTGCACGTCTTTTCTTTGTTAATCTTACAGTACAAGAAAAAAAAAAAAGATTTGGAGCAGGGCAAACGTAATACTGATTCTAAAAAAGGGGTCTTCCTCTGATCCATGCAACTATCGACCAATTGCTCTCACATGTGTGGCCTGTAAGATCATGGAATCGATCATACGAGACAAGATTTTAAACTTCTTTAATGAACATCCAGTAATTAGTGACGATCAATTTGGGTTCCTTCCGAATAGATCCGCGACCCACCAGCTGCTGGCGGTTTTGGATAGATGGACCTTCGCATTGGATATTGGAGCCCCCCTGGATATCATTTATTTCGATTTTAAAAAGGCTTTTGAGTCGTTTGTTCACAGAAAACTTCTTCTTAAAATTAGTAGCTGTGGTATTGAAGGTAACCTAAAAAACTGGCTTGCAGCTTTCCTTGCGGAGCGCACACAGAGGGTGATGGTTGAGGCGTCGAAATATGGACATGGACAACGTCACTGAAATTTTTGCATTGAGAAAAGCATGCAGAAAGTATCGCCTTAAGTGCAATATGTTATAAGCAAGTACAAGGTCCCATTTAACAAGTGTAATAATGTAGCTACCAAGCAAAGCTTATAATAATTCGACAGTTAAGTAGGCTAAAAAATACCACACAGACATGTTTTTTATATGTAATGTAGGTTATATTCATTTGCATTCGAAGTAATTTTTTGGGCTGAAAAGTTTTTGGTTGTTCGGGTAACGTAAACCAAACAATTTACAGTATGTTTTTCATTTGGACCAAGACAGTCGAAAAGGTCAAAGATGGGTGGGGGGGGGGGCCACAATAAATGGGCGAGGGCCCGACCATAAACTTTGCCTATGGGCCCAGAGATACTTTGTTACGCCACTGAGTAGAGCAGATGGGTCATTGTTGTAAATCTTACCATCATTTGGCCTGCGGACTTGGGTGAGTTAGGAGCTGAGTGTTGGAACATTCCTTCGAATTGTGCAGACTTTTTATGTTATTTTTATTTAAAATTTTAGTATGGAATCTTACATCCTTAAGACATGCAAGGTTTAGAACCATGGCCCATCATTACTTTTCTCTCATTTTTGACATGTTTTAAACCCTTCACTTGAAAACGGTTCCGATATGGGAATCGAAACGTCGTGATTTCGTCTTACACCTGCACTTGATGGCTACTCTGTATATATTTGTAATTGCTAAAGTGGTTTTTAGCTTTCTGCTTTTTCTTATACTCTTTTTGGAAACTAGGTGGCTTCTCTTATACCAGTTTTGGTTCGATTGACAAAATAATGTGGCATGGCGATGAACTTAAAAATGATTTATTTCTATTGAAAGTCAAAGCAATTTTATTTACAAGACTTAAATAACCAAGACGTTTTATTCGTCGTGTGGAACTGTCGAACTGTCGAAGTTATTAACGTATGCATTGGGCTGCTGCTCTTCCGACGGCACAGTTTCGTATTCCAGAAATATGTTTACTCCAGTTGGGACACTCAGTCACACTTGCTTCAGTTCCAAGACAAGCGAGACCATCGAACACGTAGAACCAATGCTCTGCAAATAGTAATACGCACAAATTAACGTTGCTGTTACAAAGAAACTGTGAAGTGTCTGAACTTGTCACCAAGTTTCAAGAAGTCTCACAAATACTGTTACTTCATGAAAGGATAAAGAGACTGTACTTAACATGCGCACGTACTGACAATAAGGGAAAACGGGAAATTTTCCGTAAGGCTACGTACAATGAGAGGGCGTAGCGAGCCTAATAGCCGCATTCCAGATATCTACTCAAGGGCAAAGTCGATCTAAGAGTGAGTGTAAGGGTCAAAGCACATCTTTAGGTACCACCAGATAATAGGGCACTCACAGTTGCTTTTGTGGCTGTACTAAAATTGTTGACCCTTACCTTAGATTTTCGCACTCACATTTGTCCTCTTACACTTACACTTGAATGGATTTCTGGAATACGGCTCTTACAGCCGTATTCCGGAAATCCACTTAAGTATGAATGTGAGAGGGCAAATGTGAGTGCAAACATCTAAAGTAAGGGTCAACAATTTTTTAGTACAGCCACTAAAGCGAATGTGAGCATCCTAGCTTCTGAGGGTATTTCTGTAGATGCGTTTTGACCCTTATACTCACATTTAGCCCCACTCACACTTGAGTGGATTTGTGGAACTCAAGGGCAAAGTTGGGCTATATGGGTGAGAGTCAGGGTCAAAGCGCGTCTATAGAAATACCCTCGGTTATAATTACACTAACGTTATCTTTTGTGGCTGTCTAAAATTGTTGACCCTTATCTTTGATGTTGGAGTATATTTGCCCTCTCACACTCGCCTTTAGGTTGATTTTTTTGGAATACGGCTGTTAATTTAGGTGTGGGCAATAAGTGTTTCGACCGAACAATAACCGTGATGCACTACTCTACGGAATTTCGCGAGTATAAATATTCTAAAATAATAATAATAGCCATTGTTCGTACAGTGTACACTAGTGAGCGTGTCTGAACAAACTACAGTCTCACACAAAGGCGATATTTCACACTTAAATAAAGGCGAGTACCACCACCTACACGCACGGTTTAAATGAAACTGCAAATTATACTATTTAAATTTACCTGGTTTATTAGCTACTATTGCAAAGCCCGAATTAAGTTCGGGTCACTAACGCCTGGATAATACAGGTTCCACTAACTATGCAGCATTACAAAATGAGAGACCAAGGCAGGTCTCTTCCACTCCTATGTGTGGTGCAGTGGCAACCCGGATCACTGCACTGTGACTGAGGTTGGCGCTAATGACCAAGTTGTCGACGCGCCATTAAGCCTCAATCCCCCCCCCACTCCTACGCCCAGACTCCCCAAAATACCCTTAATAATTGGCCAGACATTTCGTTTTGTAAATACTTCTTTAAAAACGACATTTTTGTGTGAATACTGCAGCTGTATTTCGTATCAAAATTTTACTTTATCAATACTTATTTGAAATCGACATTCTGTGTGAATACTGCTTCTGTATTTTCAACTAATTTCACTTGTTCTGGTCAGTTGTCTGTGGATGAACACGTACGAATGCACTATCTGATCCCATTGTTTTCTAAAGTTGCTTGGATCCTTTTAATGGGTCTTGTATTACTATTGCATCCTTCCCCACCCCCTTCATTTTCTCCGCATTACAGTGTTCCTCTTACCGCCATGGTGGAGATAACCCAGTTTGGGTACGTGCTCCCGAAAAGTAACAACAACAACAGGCCGCCACCAACGATCGCGCATGCAGGAATTGTTACTAAAAAAAGGGGGTCAAAGAGTTCTGTAGCGGGCGTTAACCGCTTCCGGTATTCAGCCCAACGAAGCTCAAGGCCCTATGCAGGGTGTACCTAAAAGGGCTGGCCAAACTTTCAGGGTGTAATCTATGATCAAAAGTAAGACTAACAAGTTCTATAAACATGGGTCTGGGAATACACCCGCTTTTCGTTACAGTCACCCAAAGTTAGGGATAAAACGTTAACTGCTTCCGGTCATGAGCCCAACGAAGCTCTATGGCCCTATGTCTGCAGCACCGGAATTTCCAGTTGGTCACCCACCCAAGTATCAATCGGGTCCAATCCCAATGCTGCAAAATGCTTCTTAATTAACTTCGGTGATCTGAGCAGAACCGGTGTTTCCAGCACGGCAAGGCCTCATACCAACTTTGAAACAATTCAACTCCACTCTAAAGGCCTAGATCTTCGAAATAAATACCTCTTTCTATCCCATCGTACTCAATTGTTATCCGTATTGGAAGACATTGCTTAAGGCCCATTGTCATCATCTTTTGTGGCCATTGTTACGTTTTTACAGCGTTATGCAGGGTATGCTCCTGATGCAATCGCTGCTTTTTCTCTCCAGCAAATTATGATGTTAGATTATTTTTGAGTAAATAAACAAAGGTTTGAATAAATGTTCCAGTATCTGTTCGTTTTTAGAGTCTGATGTTTGCATCGATTTTCACATTTACATTGTGCAAAAATGAAGGCAACCCATTTTATTTTAAATGATCAAACCAACCATTGTACCAAATCAATAATCTTGCCAAACTTGGATCTTGCAGAGACATGATCATTCACGTTAATGGGGGAAAAGGCGTTCATCGTTTGGCAGAATTCTACATTCAACAAAATCAAGTATTTGTGATATATACTTAATTTATTAAATAACACTATTTTAAAACAAATACAGACTAATCCTTCAACCTCATTAACAATTTAACGACCATGAGCAGGATAGATTACGTAGGTGCTTCTACTTATAATTTATCCCTGTCAATATAAATATCTGGGTGAAATTAGTGCCCATTTTCAGTGATTACCACCAGAGGGTGTCGTGGTAAATGAACCCAGTAAAAGGCATCTCGATAACTCTACTGTTGTCTTGTGGTATAAATCTATTCTTGGTACTTGTTGTAGTAGAAATCAATAAAATTTTACTTACTTTGCTTTGATTCGCCTGACGAAATAGGGTGCCGTGGATTACCTTTGGCACCCTTCTTGAAACCAATAGTTTTACAGACTACATTTGCGTCTTGTAAACCCCACAGCCTGCCGCATAATGGTTCCCACTCCCCATTCATGTAGATTTCCACATTTCCCGTCACTGAATCTTGATCGGAGGTGATGCTCGTTAAACGGACAATTTCTTAAAAAAGAAAAATATACAACAAAAATATTTAAAAAAATTATAAAAAATTACAAGATAAAAAAAAAGAAAACTTCAGGTTTTTAAAATATTTTTTTTATTATACAGGAGAGGTAGTTCGATTGTTTTTCTAGGCTTCTGCTTGTTCACTGCTCAGCCTAACTCCACGATGTAACTTGATTTGATCAGTAATGGGGGGGGGGGATTGAGGCTTAATGGCGCGACACAATTTTTTTTAGAATTTTTGGGATAAATCTTTTGTCGTTTCTTTTGGAAATGTAATTTTAATATTATCTGTAATACTCTCTTTATTTTTTTTCATTACCGATTAGTTCACTTAATTTCATCCAATTTTTTTACAATCATTTTTATTACTTCTAGAGATTTCGTTATAAAAAGTTGTGTCACTTTATTTATTTCAGCTTTAACTTGTGTGTAATTTGCATATTTCTCTTTTAGTTCAAAATATAACAAATAATAATAATAATAATAATAATAATAATAATAAAAACGCTTTGTTCAAGTACAAGTATATTGACAATTACTGGCACGAAGCCCTGCAAGACTTGTGTGTGCTAGCAATCAATAAATCTTTGTACATCTCATAAGTTTTTAACGCTAATTAATGTATATTATAATTTCATCAGATTTCAATCAATCGACGTTTATACATTTTTATAAGTATTAATAATAATAATTTTGTTAATTTATTGTGTCAAATTAACACCACATGAACTACAGTGTAGCAGTTGTATATGTGATGCAAACAAAATTAATATTACATGTATGGTTAAAGAAAAAAACTTAAAACAATACGCGTATAGTATAAATAGCAATATAAGAAAAAACGAACTTAATGAAAACAAATTATGAAAAACACATGATTAAGTATCAGACTGTACAAATAATAAATGGAAATTCAAGGTTAATGCATGATCATCCAATCTTTTAATTGTTTTCTAAAGTAGAATATTTATCAATAAAACATACATTTTTAGGTATATGGCAGAGTGTAATTACTGTTTCGTTTCCTAACTAGTGGCAGTTTTAATCGTAATGTTGTTCGTCGTTCAAATATTTTTATCAAAGGAATTAAACATAAAACAGTAGTTCTTTAATACAATTGCATAGTTTCTTAATTTTAAATATCTAGGATACCATAAAGTTGAAAAATTTCTTAGTTCAACTGAATTTATTACGATTAAATATAATTTTAACAACTTTGTTTTGGATGCTTTGCAGTCGTTTAATTAAGTAATCTGATGTGAATCTATGAATTTCGATACCGTATCTTAAGTGTGATTTAATCCAGGCCTAGTACAGAATTGTTTTATTTTTAGTATTTAATATTGGTCTTATCTGATATAATTTCAGTAATATACTTCTAATTTTCTTAATAAGTAGATCTATGTTCTTCTCGAATTTAAAGTTTTGTTCAATGGTTAAACCTAAATATTTGGCTGAATTTGCTTACGTAATTAAAAACTCTCCTTCAAGCGTCTTAAGGATAATCTCATTCTTATGATGTATTGCCTTATGTGAAGTTTTGATGTGTATGAAAACAGTTTTTTCTTCAGAAATATAAACAGCGTTTTTGGTACTCCAATTTGAAATTATGTCAAATAGTGTCTGTAAATTATCCATCTTTTTTTTTCATCGTCAACATGAACAGATAATAAAAACATATAATCTGCAAACGTATGTATATGTTCTTTTTCAGTATTATAGTCAATGTCATTTATATACACCAGAAAAAATAGTAGTCCTAGGACAGATCCCTGTGGAACGCCATCATTGCATATTAAGGTGTCACTTTTTAAATTATCTACTTTAACACGACTGCTTCTGTCTTGAAGATAACTTGAAGGATATTTAATATTTTACCTCTAATTCCCATCGATTCTATTTTTTCAGTAGTAATTTCTACTAAATTATTCTTGCAGTAAGCCAAAAAATTTTTAATTGCTAACCTTACTAGTTATAATGAATTTTATACCACTTAATATTTTCTCCTTCCCGCATGCCACCACGCATCCAAAGCACGGGTTTGCGGCCGGGCAGGGAAATCAATTTAAGTTAAAGTTAAAGTTTAGTAAATTGAAACTAACATCACTCGTCTTCAAGTGAAGCGTACTGAGTACGGCAAGCAAATGGGTCTCACAACAGTATAAGTTAGTTATAACAAGCATCTGATGTTTGAAAACCTTTATGTAGACTTTAGATCAAAAAAATTTTCCAAAAGACCATCACGGATTGATGCGTAATTATTCTAACAGCTAAAGGGTAAGTGCAAGGTGCACTGTAGCATCATACACCACAAATGGGACTATTGCCCTCGGCACTATGACTGCACACGTTCTTGGGTCTTCATACAGCATTTATTTGGTTCAGATGAGCTACGAGTTCAAAGAATTTAATTAAAAAAAGAACAAAAACAAGAATAGAAATAAAAGGTTTTTTTGTGATTGGGAAAGATTCATTAGCATTGGTAGCGGATATGAAGGATAAACCTAACAAATACTAGCGCAAGAACATTTTGAGCTATGGCGTTACTACCCCCTGTAACATGTTTTTTCTTGTATTCCTATCATTAATTTTAAGGTTATTTTTAAAAAGATTGTGAGGAGCCCTGATTTTCATGTTCTAAACCCATTGCTTTGCTAGGTCCACCAAGTAAACAACGGAAGCGTATGTAGGGTAGAGAAAACCAAACTATTGCTATTGTGTGCTATACACTTTACAGGTAGCAGCAATTCGAAACCACTATCGTGGCTTCGAAACTTCTCCATCTCGTATAATATGATAATAAGTATGGCAACCCAGTAATAAAAATAATAAAAAATATTTTAAAAGTTATTTATTGGTCGTACACGACTTATTTCCGATTTTGTTTTTTTACGAAAATGAACTTCTTGGAAACTGCAATTAAAAAAAATACTGTACAGGGTGGTCTTAAAGTCTTTATCTGTTTACAAAAATTTATTAAACAAAAACTATGATAGATACAAACATACGGTTTTCTGCAAAACGAAGCTTAACTCATAAAGTTTTTTTCCACTAGGTTCGGTGGACGCTACAATCGACTCTAGGTCAGGGTGGGGCTGTAATCGCCAAAAAATAAAAAAATGGCGTCGTTTACAGGAGAAAATCTCACTACATGCTGTGGTTTCACAAAAAAAGATCAGCAATTTATTGAGCCTACAGTCAAGAAAGACGTGTACCTTGATATGCGGGAACTCTTTGTAGCCATGGATTGTTTCAACTAGACGGTCTGCAACTTCTCTGGAGATTATGAATTCGCGGATTCTCTAAGAAACCTTCCCCGGCTGATGGATCGGGAGGGATGGACCTACAGCATGACTACCCAGATCCTAGAATATTACCCTCTTAACAATTTTTTGTCACAGTATGTACAAAACACCCGTTGCTAACATTGAAACACTAAAGGATAAGATAACAGTTGCTATAGCGACAGTAACTGAAGTGATGCTAATACATGGAGGGAAAATGAATATTGCCTTGATGTGCTCCAGGCCACAAATGGAGTACATGTTGAAGTCTACTAACCTAGTGGAAAAAAACTTTATGAGTTGGGCTTTGTTTTGTTTTGCAGAAAACCGTATGTTTGTACCTGGCATAGTGTGTGTTTAATAAATTTTTGTGATCAGGTAAAGACTTTATAACCACCCTGTATTATCTGTCAAAATGAGAAAGAAGGCAATCCGTTTAACAGAAAGGATACTAGGCGTGACAGAAAAATATCCTACAAGATCAAGATATTTTGTTGTTGCATTTACACTCATAGGCCAAACACCAGACTGGCTGTTCGAGGATGCTGCATTAAGTAGGAAGGTGCACCAAAGACGTAAATATTGGTCGATAAACACAACATGAAACATTTTATTGCAGGAATTTTTTTCACTTTGTAGGCACTTAGTAACGCGTCGTTTCGCTTAAAATTCTCTTGTCTGGTTAAGGCTTAAGCCGAAATGCTGAGTATTTCCATGACATCTGTAAGCTCGTTAAAAAAAAACAGCGCAGAAGTAAAATGAATCTAAAACCCATGATTACATGAACGTAGATGAGCAGGAGGAGGATGGATGCGGGGAAAGGCAACATCCAAACAAGTTGAAAAGGACGTAAAAAGTCGGAAGAATATTTTTAGTAAACTTTTTAGTAAACAAAAGTCACCAAGTAGGAACGACAGCCGTTTTAACTTGTCGCCTTCTTTCCCACTCACTGTTTTTGTAGGCCTGATCTGTCCCTGCCAAAAGCGAACGTTGGAGAGTGAATTTCCAAGTGTCACTGCGCTATTTTTGAAAGACTAAAAGCACTAAACATAGTCAACGTTTTAAAAAGCCAGTAAGTGCACATGTATACAGAAAAATGCGACGTTTCGGGATTTATCATACCGTTATCAAGCAAAAAATATTTTATAGCATAAGTTACAAGTCGCAAGATACACTTAAATGGTTTCCCACCAGGGCCATCCCACATAAATAGCCATCCCCTCCACTCCACGAATCACTTCTTCCCTACTTCGTTAGAGAGAGATCGGCCAAGACTCAGCTTTTGCGCTGACTCAGTTTGCTTTTGATTTTTTTTTTAACTTTTTAACTTTTACTGCTCTGGCTTACTTTTCTTTGAAATGGGAAACCATTTAAGTGTATCTTGTAACTTGTAGCTTACGCTATAAAATATTTTTGCTTGACAACGGGATGATAAATCCCGAAACGTCGTAATTTACTGTATAAATGTGCACTTGCCGGCTTTTTAAAAAGTTGCTCTATTTTTGACAGACTATGTCAATGATGAAAGATGAATGCGAAAGGTTTCAGATGAAATTTTTAATTTTGGGGGCATAATAATTATCAATTGCCTATTCAGAAAACATTTCTAGGTACCGGAGTTAATTCTTTTCGCTGTTAAAATCGCTTTTCCGCAGGGTATATGTTTTCTTTCCACGTATTTTCAAGTGTATCATATTTCCTTGGTTAAAGTTTCGGACGCTTATTATTCAAGTTTACACAATGATCTCGCCACGTAAACTAGTTGTTAGTTAGCTAGTTGTTCCCCGGCGTAATATATGCTGGCCTAGCTGATTCCCACATGTGTGAGCAAAATACTTTACTGGGGAGCATGAAATGAAAGCAGCCAGCAAACCCTCCCTCTCTTCGAACAACTCCCATTCACTCCCTCTCCTCCACATTCCCCATTGTGGTCACATACCCACCTGCAGCCCCCCCTAGTCCATTCTTTCCCTCCCACATTCCCTACCCCGCTTCCCCCGCTGTTGTTTGAAACCCTTCCTCCCACGCCTGCTCCTCCTCCCTTGGAATCTCTGGTGTTTTGTTTTCTTACGGAAGTAAATAACTTTTTCAGTGGAGGGCAACACAGTGTGGCTGAATTTCCTGTTGCTCCGTTTTGATCCCAAGCACGAAAAGCCCGCCATAACGATCGTGCATGCAGTGATTGTTACTCAACCAACTTTGAAACTATTCAACTCGGATCTAAGATAGTCAGTATTATTCAAGCAATACTGTGTTTGTTTCTAATTGTTAGAGCGCATATCCGTTCTCATTGTCGGCCGTTGGCCCTTTTTCTTTGCTACCGTGCCAAGAATGAACCCGCTCACCCTCTTGCTGATTGGTCCATGGTACTGCTGGTTAGGTTAGCGATTCCCGTCCATGCTCTCTCGCCTTCGAGCGATGATAGCATATTGCAAAGCATCTGAGAGAGTAGTTTAGGTGTTCAGATGTTTAGTTGCATTGTCTGATGGTTGCGTGGTTGATATGCGAATGGCTGTGGGCCATGGCTGTGGGCCTTCTAAGTTTCTGAATACAAATCGTTGAAATCGTTGATTAGCCAGCATTTGCCAGCATTCTTTGTTTAATCATGATCCCTAGAGAGACTCTCCAGGATTGAAGGCATGAAACGGGACCCTCTTCGGCGGTGTACAGAGCGATCATACGTGCAGTTTTGGATTACCATCTGCCGTTTTTGTTTCATGCTCCGCGGCATATCCGGTCACTACAGACAGTTGCGAATGACTGTCTTCGGGTTGTTAAGGGCTGTCTGATTTCGATTCCTGTACAGACCCTGTGGGTGGAGTCCTGCGAGCCGCCGCTGCATCTTCGTGGTGCAGAACTTGTGTGTTCCTTGTGTATCCGTAATGTGAGCAGGGGTTCGAGTGATTGTGTTGGTCGTGTAATTTTAGACTACCATGGTCTTGACCCTGTTACATTATGTGCTCTTGGCCCTCTTGGGTGTGCGACTACACTTCTACAGAATGTATCCTTTGTTGCTCCGTTGGGTGTAACTCGAATTATAGCCTTTTGCCCCTGGGCATGGTGTCCAGGGTTAGCTGAGGTTTTCTCGGAGATTCCTACGGACTGTAATGTCTTCAGTGATGCGTCCTTCTGCAGGAGCACGTATCAGGGGGTCTTGGAGTTGCTGTTCCAGCCCTTAAGGTTTTCCTTGGCTGGTGGTTGGAAGCAGTTTCCTCTAGCAACGTGTGTGAACTTTGCGCGATATGAGTTGCGCTTGATGTCGCACTGGACTTGGGCCTATCATCCTTTACAGTTTTTACGGACTCGCAGGGAGCATTTAGTCTCCTGCGGCAGGCGGTTGCCTCTCTAGACCTGAGCGATCCGCTGGTCTACGAGATATGCAGAAAGTTGTGGTCTGCTACTGAACGTGGTCTTGTCATCCTTAGATGGGCGAGAGGCTATGCTGGAATTAGAGGGAATGAACAGGCTGATGGGGTTGTCAGAGCGGCTGCTCTGTCGGGTGCTGAATCTGTCTCCCCGATTTCTCTACCAAGGTCCAAGAGACCTTGCCTCCATGCATAGTGTCTCGACAGTTGGAAAGCGGAATGGAGTGCAGCTGTGTCTGGCCGAACTTTGTTTCAGCTGCAACCCATTTGCTGCTTCGTGTCTCCCCTGGATGGGCTCCCAGTATGGATGGGGAGGGTGCTGTTTCGCCTTCGTACTGGACACTCCCTTTTACGTGCCCACTTGTTCAGACTTGGCTGGTCTCCATCACCAGCGTGCCGAAATTGCGGTGCAGACTGCACTCCCGAGCATCTCCATCTAGAATGTAGAGCCAACCGGGAGCAGAGGCTGCGGATTTATGTCTACATTCGACCCAGTCCGACCGTTAGTGCTCTCCTCTCTCATGGGAGGAGCACATCCACTGTGTGACGTCTGAGAGCTGCGGCCATCTTTGTTAGGGACTCCGGTGTTCAGGTGTGAAAGTGCGTCTCCCCCCCCCCCGGGGGGGGGGGGGGGGCGACCGGGTGTCACGTATTTATGGTTTCTGAGGCTTTTCCAGTCATTTGTGAAGTGTAGTTGTTCTTTTGTACTTCTCTTTGTACTCTGTTCACATTGTTTATATTGTATAGTTTTTGTAGCCTGAAGCGCATGACTATGGGTCCAGGCTCCCCAAAATAAAACTCAAACTCACTAAGGCTGCTCATAAGCAAAATGTATATGTAGATGCTAACATAGTTAATGCATGATCAAACATGTGTTGAGAGAATTTAACGGAGGGTGTGTCTATACGTAGTAACCATTGCAATGATGCGAACGGATATCGTCGCCTCGTTGGTCGAGACACGAAGTAGGATGCACACGGCATCGACGACAACAAAACAATTCTCACCGTAGTGAAAAATGGCGTACTGATTTCTGAATTTCTGAAACACACATATTGCAGAATTGTAGAACTAAGCACCCTGTAATTATACGAAACGCCATAATGGTTTTAAATTTGGATCATCAAACATTTCTTGATCTATCTTGGTTATCTGTCACACAACAGATTAGGTTGAACATCTCCTGTTTAATAACACCCGGCGCTTATTCGTGTCCCGACGTTTATTGGAGACCCAGCGCTCGTTCAAAGCCGGCTGCTTAATCATGAAATACGGTGAACGGTCGTAATTATAAAACATTCTGCAATTAAAGCAATTTTGATTCATGCTTTTACGTAGAAAACTTACCTTCACATGAAACGCAGTGAACAGCACACATGCAAAGAAATGCAGTCAGTAAAGTAGTCTTCATCGTATCTGCAATGTACAGCAAAAATGTTGAATGATGACTCCAACGGGAATTTGACACTGAAGTGATATGAACTTCTTTCAAATGTCACTGAATGAAAATTTCCTCCTTCAATTACGTCACTGTACGTCTGACGTATTACAGGGAAACAACTAATAGTCCGACAAACAAGTTTTGCAAAGTATGACGATAATTTTCCTTTACACAGGTGTTCACGATAAAGCGATTAGTTTCCGTAATTTATTTTCGTTAAAGTACTTCCGTGTTAAGCCACGCGTAAAAAAAGAAAAATTGAATGTCACAGCCTTTCCGCTACCCTTTAGAGTACAGCAGTTACGGGCAAACATGTCACGTTTTTTTTGCCTTATAAACCCAAAAGAAGGGGGGGGGGGGGGGTGGGGAGGAGGAAGGTCACGAGTTTGAGTGATCTTGGGAGACGAGGGGATAC
>JAHWFP010173338.1:103262-124503 GCA_023313725.1 Lithobius niger
CTGGGCTTGCCTGAACTTGTCTGGGCTTGCCTAAACTTGTCTGGGCTTGCCTAAACTTGTCTGGGCTTGCCTGAACTTGTCTGGGCTTGCCTTAGCACCCCGTAGGACCGGGTATACTATTTAGCACCCCCTAGGACCGGGTATACTATTTTGGTGCATAAAATGACCTTGGTTAAAAATTTCAAGGTCATTATGGTGTAAACTAGCCTATAGGGGAGTCAGGTCCTTCCAGATTTCGAATTTGTTTTTTTTCCCACTTTAAAAAAAGCAATATCATGGATTCTTGTTCAATCATTCTCTCCGGCAAAGACTCTGATTTGAGAATTAATCTAAACACTCCGATTCATTTAGACTCTGAAAAAAATTACGAATTGGCCCTGCTTAATTTAGACACGTACAACAGCATCCACAACATCACCTCGAAAAATAACGAAATTCAGTATACGACCGATGCTGGTTCCACCTGGCAGAAAGTGTTAGTCACCCCGGGGGCTTACGAAATCGAGGATTTGAATAAATTTCTCAAGTCGGCGATAGATGCGAATGGTCACAACGAGGATACCATTACGATTCTTCCGAATCTAAATACTTTAAGAACCAACTTGATAATTACCGATCCGAATTACGGAATATCTTTTTCGGGTGACAAGAGTTTGGCTCCAGTCTTGGGGTTTGAATTAGGCAACTACGTGAGAAGTCGAGAGAGTCAAAATACCGTTGACATTATGAGCATCAATACAATTTTCGTACACGTTGATATCATAGGCAATTCATACCTAAACAACGACACTCAGCCCACTTTGTACTCCTTTTATCCCAATTCCCCGCCCGGTTTTAAAATAATAGAATCCCCGTATAATTTGATTTACCTCCCAGTGACTACAAAATTAATCAGAAATATAAGAGTTTGGCTCACGTCTCAGACCAATGAGCCGTTGGATTTAAACGGAGAGACGCTCACGGTGCGTCTTCATTTGAGAACTAAAAATTTAAAAAAAAGGATAAAAATGCTCGTGTTTGGGAAAAAAGGCAAAGGACTCTTTCTTAATTTTAACTCTAATAATAAAAAAACAAACGGTTTGACGCCAAGAAATAAAGCTTTCATCAAATGTATAACAACTCCCAGAAAATTAGTGTAGTAGAAGATTACTTAAATATCAACGAACCTTTGGTGTACGATTCGTCTTTCGAGTCTTACACTTACCACGAATACAATCCTATCGTTTGCACCAATCTCAATAACGTAAATTCGGAAATCCGCATACATGTAGAAAACCAAGATTTGTTTCTGCACGTTGCCAACAGTTACCTCCTGATTAAAGGGCGGTTACTGAAGGACGATGACTCGGCTTACACGGACGCTGACGTAGCTAGTCTTATTAATAATGCTCCCATGTTCCTGTTTTCTAACATCAAATACCATCTCGGTGATAAACAAGTCGACAAGTTAAATTATCCGGGGTTCGGTACTCTGATGAAGGGACTGCTCACCTACGGCTTGGCGGAGCAACCGGCTCTGCTCAGCCAGTGCTGGGCGCTGGACAGCGCGGCTTTAGTCGCTGCTGAACTAACCGACAACTTGGGATATAAACAGCGGCACGCGTCCATCATCGTTGAAACGACTCCCAAGGGAAGCTTTACATTTGCCATCCCTCTGAAACACGTCATGGGGTTTTTCGAAAATTACGATAAGCTAATCTACGGAACTAAACACGTGCTCACACTCATGCGAGCGAGCGACACTAACGCCATCTTCAAAGCAGCGGCAGCGGCCAATGGCAAAGTCGTTCTAAATAGCATCAGCTGGCTCGTTCCACATGTCACGGCCTCGAACGAGCAGAAACTTAAACTCTACAATCTCATCGACCACGGAGCGACCGTGAATTTAGGATTTAGGCACTGGCATTACGATAGCTGCGTGCTCCCTCAAAATACCAGCTTCACTTGGCGCATGCTGACTACTTCAGCTGTTGAAAAACCTAGGTGGATAGTTTTAGCTTTTCAAACAAACAGGCAGGACTCTTTAGTCAAAAACCCCGGTGTGTTTGACCACTGTAGTCTGCAAGATGCTCACGTGACTCTAAATTCAGAAAGATATCCGTTTCTCGATTTAAATACTAATTTTGCCACTGGAGAGTACGTTGGTCTGTACAGAATGGCGCAGCAATTTAGGCAGCTTTGCTACGATACCAACGACTTGAGTTTTGACTTGCTTCAGTTCAAGAAAGCCTATCCTCTCGTGGTGTTGGATTGCTCCAAACAGTCCGAGAGGCTTCAATCGGGAATCGTGGACGTACAAGTCAAACTGAAGTTTAGAGCAGCAGTGCCGGCTAACACAACCTGTCACGCTCTGCTCATTGGTGACAGGAAAATGAATCTAAAGTTGGATAGAGGCAAAGTCGAAGTTGTTTACTAAATAATATTAATAATAATAAAAAAGATATGGCGCTCAAAACAAAATCGCGAAAAAAGAAAGGCGGCTTTTTGCCGTTGGCATTGCTAGGACCGATTTTAGCTGGGATCGGAGGGTTGGCGGGTGGGACAGCGGGGGTGGTATCTGCTGTAAAAAAAGCACAAAATGATGCAAACATTTTAGCTGAACTCGTGCGGCACCACAAGCAAGTGGAAGGTTCTGGCTCGAAGAAAAAAAAATTAAGCAAAAAAAGAAGCAAAAAAAATTACCCCGTGGCAGAGGTCTTTACTTAAGACCATCCAAGGTTTAATCGACTTTAATAAACCTTCAACAAACTTTGATTTAAATGGATTGGCAAGAGTAATAAAAATTCCAAAATTCAGAGGTACTTTTAGTAAAGACACGCTTCCCTTAAAACTTTGGCTTACTGGTGAAAATGGAATAGTAAACTTGGAAGATTTCCAAGATGGAGACGGAAGTCATTGGGTAGCTTATTCTACCGTTTCGGGAGAACCTTGTTATTTCGATAGTTTTGGCAACATGGGTCCTCCCCGGTCTGTGGCAAACTACTTGGGACCGGGAATAAAATACAATTACGAACGTGTACAAAACTTTGACCAGGTTTGGTGCGATCACTTTTGCTTATTTTTCCTAAGGGGGGGGGCACTGAAGGCACTTTGGGGTATTTCATAGGGGTTCATATAGCTGGTTCGCTTTTTACTGTTAAGAAAGACCTCTGCACCAAAATTGTGTTTTCTGCAAAATTTCTGCAAAAATGTGTTACTCCACTTAATTATTTCTGCCCAGTGCTCTACAATAATAATTGTTGTACTGACCAGAATACTGCAGTCGCATGAAAATCGTGTTCAAAAGGCCCTGGTCGGTGTTAATACCTATAATTTAAGCTATACAAATAGAAAATCGGTTCATTGGTTCGATCTCTAGATAACGGCAAAATTTCTAGCCCATTTGGCTTTCCGTGTCAAAAATATTGTAGTTACATTAAAATAGCATGCGAAAGACCCTAGGCCTTGTCCATACCTACGTTTTAAGCTATAGAACTCTAAAATCGGTTCAGTGGTTCGACCTCCAATTAAGGGCAAAGAGTACATTAATGATTTCTGCCCAGTGCTCTGCAATAATAATTGCTCTGCCGACTAGAATACTGCAGTCACATCAAAATCGGGTTCAAAAGGCCCTGGTCGGTGTTAATACCTACATTTTAAGCTGTACAAATTGATACATTGGTTCGGTCTCTGGGTGAGAGCAAAAGTTTTAGCCCATTTGGCTTTCCGTGTCAAGAATATTATAGTTACGTTAAAATAGCCTGCGAAAAGCCCTAGGCCTTGTCTATACCTACGTTTTAAGCTATAGAACTTGAAAATCGGTTCATTGGTTCGATCTCTAAGTAAGGGCAAAATTTCTAGCCCATTTGGCTTTCCGTGTCAAGAATATTGTAGTTACATTAAAATTGCATGCAAAGGACCCAAGGCCTTGTCCATACTTACGTTTTAAGCTATATAACTCTAAAATCGGTTCAGTGGTTCGACCTCCAAGCGAGGGCTAACAGTACATTAATGATTTCTGCCCAGTGCTCTGCAATAATAATTGCTCTGCCGACTAGAATACTGCAGTCACATTAAAATCGGGTTCAAAAGGCTCTGGTCCGTGTTAATACATACATTTTAAGCTATACAAATTGAAAATCGGTTCATTGGTTCGATCTCTTGGTAAGAGCAAACGTTTTAGTCCATTTGGCTTTCCGTGTCAAGAATATTGTAGTTACATTAAAATAGCCTGCCAAAGGGCCTAGGCCTTGTCCATACCTACGTTTTAGGCTATAGAACTTGAAAATCGGTTCATTGGTTCGACGCGCCATTAAGCCTCAATCCCCCCCTCATTGGTTCGATCTCTAGGTAAGGGCAACATTTCTAGCCCATTTGGCTTTCCGTGCCAATAATATTGTAGTTAAATTAAGACTCTAGGCCTTGTCCATACCTACGTTTTAAGCTATAGAACTCTAAATTTGGTTCAGTGGTTCGACCTCCAAGTGAGGGCAAAGAGTACATTAATGATTTCTGCCCAGTGCTCTGCAATAATAATTGCTCTGCCGACTAGAATATTGCAGTCACATCAAAATTGGGTTCAAAAGGCCCTGGTCGGTGTTAATACCTACATTTTAAGCTATATAAATTGAAAATCGGTTCATTGGTTCGGTCTCTAGGTGAGAGCAAAAGTTTTAGCCCATTTGGCTTTCCGTGTCAAGAATATTGTAGTTGTATTAAAATAGTCTGCGAAAGGCCCTAGGCCTTGTCCATACCTACGTTTTAAGCTATAGAACTTGAAAATCGGTTCAGTGGTTCGATCTCCAGGTCAGAGCAAAGAGTCCCAACAACAACAACAACAACAAGAACAACAAGAACAACAACAACAACAACAACAACAACAAGAAATGACCATGCTGTGGACGCCGAACGGTTCAATTGTTGTCAATTTGTAATGCGGTGAAATAGTTTTGACACGACCGCAAATACCGAATTTCGTTGGTGTATGTCAATTTTGGGAGAAACTATAGGAGTTCAAAGTGTGACGTTTAACACGGAAGTTCATGCTGAGGCTTACGATGTGCAAATAAGAAAAGCCATGGAAATTAAAAACTACGACTTTTTCACACCTAAGAAAGAACCTAAAAATCATCCATTTCTACCTTCGAATATCAGATGTCTAATTATAGGCCCCGCAAATTGCGGCAAAACTAACTTACTGTTTAATTTCATATGTAACGAAAGATGGCTCGACTACGATCGGTTATATATTTACAGTAAAACTTTATGTCAATCAAAATACAAAGCTTTGCAATCTATATTTGCCGAAATTGAAAAAAAATGGACAGAATGTCGCCTTTTTTCATAGTTCTCAAATAGATTTAGTTCCACCCGAAGAACTGGACCCAAAATTTCGAAACCTGATTCTTTTTGACGATTGCCTTTTGGACAAACAAAAAAAAAACATCGAACGTTACTTCACTCAAGGACGTCATTCGAACGCCGATGTTTTTTATTGCAGCCAGTCCTACACGAGAATTCCAAAACAAGTAGTCAAAGACAACGCAAATTTATTAATCCTTTTCCCCGTGGACGAGTTAAATTTGAAACTCGTTTATGAAAACCACGTTGGCCACGACATGGAATTTTCAGACTTTAAAACGTTGTGTCAAAATTGTTGGAAAAAGCCTTATGGGTTTTTATCAATAAACAAAACGTTAAACGAAGGGAGATAGGCCTATAAACGTTCGTTTTTGCCTATTAAACAAAAGAATGGAAACAAAACGAGAAATCGCAAAACTAAAAAGACGTTTAACTAAAAAATTTTTAAATCGACATTTGCGTGAAAGAGAGCAAGAAGAATCGCTACAAGAATTTTTTAAACGGGTAGTAAGGACCCTGAGACCGGTCCTCGGTGCAGCCACGCAAACTACGCCGATAAAAAACACTTTAGCTACACAAACTAAACCAATTAAAAACACTCTAGCCACGCAAACTACCGATTAAAATTTACAAAGAAGAAGGTAGTGATGAAGAAGAAAGTTACGAAGATGATTATGAATCACTGGCTCTCTCACCCTCCCCTGCACCTAGTCAGAAAACATCTCTCGATTACAACCTCGCCCAATATTCAAGTCCGGCTGTAACTCCTATAATGCAAATTCCACCGCACTCCAAAACTGAATACGCGACAACGAGCAACGGTCCAAAACACACCCCTACATATTCCGCAGTGCAAGCTAGACGCATTTCTACTCCACCCGAGCTTCCAAATATCACGACGCTAAGGTCCCTCGATTGTTTGTTACCTGGTGGGAGGGGAGGTGCCAGACTCTCTCCCTTCCATGGACTTAGATAACATTGTCCAGGAAGTAGTTTACTGGTCAGAGAGTTGGCAGCTCCCTCTCTCTATAAACAAGTGTCATGTCTTCAACGTGGGTGGACTCGATAGAAATAATACATACTCTTTGGGCCATGAATTGTTGCCATCATCTACGGAAGTCCGAGACCTTGGAATTTCGTTTACAGGTGACCTGAAATCGTCAACTCACTGCCAGACGATTTGTGCTGCGGCGTATCGTCGTGCAGCGGTTGTAAAACGGTGTTTTTCTTCTGGAAACACTGAAACCAGAATTTGGGCATTTAAAGTCTTCGTTCGCCCATTGCTCGAGTATGCGACCCCTGTCTGGTCACCCTACCTTGCGCGCGACATTGACTTAATTGAGAAGGTGCAAAGACGTTACACTAAGGGACTCCCGGGACTCAGAGAGGTAACATATCGGGAGCGCCTGGTTAAATTAGGCCTAGAGCTTCTTGAACTTCGCAGAATAAAATTTGATGTAATTCTTACGTTCAAGATTTTAAACCATCTAATTGCCGTGGACCTCCCTTTTTTTTGACTTGTCAACCAGCACTATTGGTACACGGGGGCACTCACTTAAACTTTTGGTTCCTGCTTCCAGGCTTGATTGTCGAAAACATTTTTTCTCAGTGCGGGTTGCGCCGATCTGGAATAACCTGAGGGAAGAGACCATCAGAGCAAAAACGGTCTCTGCATTTCGCAGGATGCTAGGCTCTGAACCCCTTTCTGAGTACTTGAAACGACCCCTACCTCCAGGATAGCTACTTCGACTTGGGCAAAAAAAAATTTTTTTTTTCTTTTAATTTATATATTTTCTCTCTCCTAATTAGGAATGATGTAAAAGGGCCCATGCCCTTCCGTCTTCCATTCACTTTTGGGGTGGTAAACTGGTTATTTTTTTTAATATATTATTTTATTACAAAAGAACGTTAGAGTTCATGCACCTTACGGGCTTTTTAATTCAGAATTGTTTATTTTTTGGTGGTGACAATTCCCAGTTTGAGGATGCTTTTGTTTTTAGTACTTACCATAACCATACCTTGTTTTATATAACGATGTTTTTTAACCATCTCATTTGTTCATCTGCTTTTTATTTTTTTACTTGGGCCAATCCTACACCTCCTGTGTCCAACACGATTGGCGATGCCATCGGGGGCCTTAGAGCCCCTGGCAGGTCTAACCTTGGTGGTAAGGAATTCGTGTCCCATTCCTCATCCCCCTGACCTTCCCGCGGCCAAATCTATATCTTTATATGATACTGTCTTCTGTTTTTAAATTGGGCTGGTGTTAGTGATCCTAGGGTCCTTGCCTGACCTGTTGCTATTGTGACAAACTGATATTATTATTATTATTATTATTATATATATACAAATAAATGCAAACAGAAACAAGAAACAAGTTATAAAAAAAGAAAAAAGCCAACAGATTAACTAACCAAAAAAAAAAAGGTTTCGCCATTTAGAAACCTAAAACAGAGTTCGTATCACAATAAATTCGCAGCTGTGAAGGTGCACAGATTAAAGTTCAGGAGACGAAGTGAATCATTATTTCGACTACAAGCAACAAGGATTGTGACATACCAACGTGCATACACAATCACTCACTACTATGTCAATAATCAATAATCAAACACACAAAACGATTTATTTCACTAACTAAAAATTCAGAAACAAAATATGAACATGTCGACTAACAAACAAGAAAAGAACTAAAACCTATACTCACAAACATATTCGCATACTTGTTCCCAGGGATTGGAGTTGTAATTATATATGTTTTTTTTATTTGTGCACCATCAAAGCTTAACATTTCTTGGAATACTAGCTCTAATGCTTTTTTCTAAATGGTGAAGCCGTATTTTGTGTAGTTAATTAAAGTACAGACTGACACCATTGTTGGACATTGTACAAGTCGTCGTTCTCATTACTGGGGCGATACTCGTTAAATAGTTCAAGAAACAAACTAACTCCCATAGTAGCATCGGGGCCTGCAGCAAAGCAATTGTGCGGTAATCTAATTGAATTGAATTTATTGCCAAGAGCCCTGGCCATATGCCGAACGCTCTAATACAAAATTAGGTAAATAACAACGTTTCTAAGCAATACCAGTGACAACAGTTAAACCACATCACACCAATCCCTAACAGAACACCAATCCCTAAGATTCCACAGCATCACTTCTACCACTGCGGCATCACAGTGCGTAAAGAGATCTGTCACTGCCGTGTGCAAATGCAAGTTGAACTGCGCGCTCACACCATTACTCATCACTGCGTACAAGATTTTCCACCACTGTGTACAAGAAGAGAATTCCTCACTGTGCACAAGAAGAGAATCCCTCACTGTGTACAAGAAGAGATTTTCACCACCGTGTACAAGAGACTACCGCGTGCGGGAATCACAGTGTGCACGGGCTGTGTCTTAAATACATCCGCACTGTGTGGAAGTAGGACGGTGCACCTGCTTCCTATCAATCTAGAAAGGAAATGTAAGAATGAAATAATCTAAGAATGAAAGACGTATACAATAGGCATAAATTGCTTTGTCAGTAAACAAAAGAAAATCTCAACAGCATTAATTCCATTGTTATCAACTGTTAGTAACATGTTGCTATTGTTGTTTTCTATCGTTCTTAGACTGTGATAAACCTAATGAAAAGTTTCGGGACTATCATGGAATGGACAACAAATATTACGCAATAACCAATGGATTCTAACTGACTGCATTTGAAAATAATTATGATCATCATGCTAAATTATTATGCCATCAACTAAATTTCAGTCATGTGTTTTGTGAACTCCAACATTTTATCAACAGGTAAGATCAAAAATATGTAGGAACCTTTTATAGTTTGTACTTTGTAAAATGTTTTGGTAATTATGTAGGTGAACGGAACCATTCCAAATCACTCAATTTTTTTACTAACCGACGCAGATCTTTATCCTCTTCCCATTTCAAATTTAAAAAATCTGGGGGAAATGTGTTTTATGTACTGAAAAAATATTGAAAACACGTAAAACGACAGTAGCAGGAAAACCTGATTTTCCATCGCAATGAAAGAAACAGAAATTATTTTTCTTCTTCATTTCTTTCCAAAATTAGGTGCCTCAATCCCTGCGGCTAAACATATAACATCCGAAACCGCAACCAAACTCTTTTCCACCTAAACTGAAGAAGTGAAGGTAACGCGAGCAAGGCAGCATAATTTGGGACATTTCTTTCCGTTTTTTCTCGAAGTCACTTTTTCGTACTAGTCTGTATCCCGGAACATGGCCGCCCCTTCAACACGGCCGGACCGACCGTTTTATGTGGTTTAATAACGTTTGGTAATTATCTAGATTAGGAGCACCACGCCAAATCACTTAATTTTTGTACTAACCGACGCTACTCTTCATCCTAACATCATTTCGCATCACAAAATCCGGGGGAAACGTCTATAAACTTCTCAAATATTTAAAAGACGTAAAATGCTAGTTATAGACACGCTAAAACTACGGCGGTGGCAGCCATACTGTGAGGTGTTTGATTCGGGAAGCATGGTAGCCGGAAAAGCCGATTTTCACAACAACAAACGTTGCGGAAATTATTCTTTCGTTGTTTTGTTATTGCTAGTTTCGTGTGGTTTTGTGGTTATTGTCAGTTAGGTGAGGTTGGGTAAGGTAGGTTAGGTTTGGTTAGGTTACGTTTCCGTGAAATTTTATTGAGGTGCAAATCGGGTTTTCTGGCTACCCTTCTTCCCTCCCAATATGGCTGTCGCCGCCGCTGCTTTAACACGTATGTGACTTGCATTTTACGTCTTTTGAAATTTTTTTATACAACCTTACACCCTTTTACCCCGGGTTTTATGATGCGAAATGGTGTTAGGATGAAGAGTAGCGTCGGTTAGTACAAAAATTAGGTGATTTGGCGTGGTGCCCCTAATCTAGATAATTACCAAACGTTTTTGGAGAACTAAAAACACGTTTCAGAACTAAAAAAACAAAACATTTCCCCTCATTTTTTTAACCTGAAAATGAGAAGAGGATGAAGAATTGTGTCGTTAATTACCAAAAGTGAGTGGTTTTGCGTGGTTCGATTAAACTACATAATTATCAATGTTTTTGTTATGTTGCTTTAGAATGGTTGCATACGGTAACTGCTTTAGATAAGCGCTAACTGGAAAGGGGCTGCAGAGTGGTTGGAATAAACTGCTTGAGGAAAAGCACTAGCTGGCAAGGGAATCGTGATAAACTTATTGCCACACACGCTGATCAGGTAGAGACTTTACCAGGTCATTTCAGTTCTTGCATGGGATTTATTTGGTACGTGCTCGCTCTCTGTTAAATCCGAGCTGGCATCCCAGGGTTCCCGTTATAACGCAATTTGAAAACGGTAAAGTTTAGCGTCCTTCATAGGAAACAAAACGTTTTCTATACGAACAGTTCTTAAATGGACCTAACAACGACAGGCAACATTAACAATTTATTCGTTTTAAGGTCTTCTCGCAAACAAAATATACGGTCTTTTAACCATATTATGCGAGCAGTGAAAACTACGACCGCAACGTTCCAGTCGCCATGTTTCTTCTGAAGATAGCTGGATGCGACAGGAGGAAGTAATCCATTATACGCGTTCGCAGCTAAAAAACCGTCTGGTGCCACAACAAAACGAAACGACAAAACGAAAAAACCACAATTGTCATTTAGTGGTGAAACTTCCGTTGTCTGCCTGGTGAATTCGAACCGAGGCAACTAACCCAACCTGACCTAACTGATAATAACAACAGCACGTCATAATTACACTAGTTATTCCGTGATGGAACTTTATTTGCCTGACTGGTGAATTTCCAATGTAGGCTACTGACCTAACCTAACCTACAATATCAACAACAAAAACCAACACAACCAAAATAGTAATTCCTGGTATCACTTCCTACACCTGCTTGGTGAAATTCGAACTTAACCTAACTGATAATATCAACAACACCAAAACAGAACCACAATAGTCATTCCGTTGTGAAACTGCCTGTGCCTGCCTGGTGAAATTCGAACCAAAGCATCTAACCTAACTTAACCGATAATAACACAGAAAAAGAAAAGAGAAGATAAACTGCAACACTCCGATCAGACGAAATTTATTGAACACCAGCACTTTCAATCCTCGATTAATTACTCCAGGTCATACCAGTCTCGTTACGCCGCTGCCTCTTATAACCATAATGGCAATCTACATAGAAAATTCCTACGATTACGGAAGTAAAGCAACGAATTTACAAGAATATAATACAAAACGACAAACGAAATGTAAACAAGCGCCAGTTAAAATATCCATTATTACGTCACGGTAGGAATTGTTACTAGAAAACATTGTTTTCCTGTTTAGGTCGTTAAACTTTATTTTCTGACCCTGAAATGTTCTGTAAAGCATAAAATTAAGCAAGCTCTTCTAGCACTAGGTTATCTTACGACGAACGGCACAAACAAATGCTGAAAACGTGATTCGTAAACTGCAGAACAGAAAACGTAAACAAAAACGTGTGGAAACTGAAAACTGAATATCATCAGCATGGCTGAGTTCAGAATTTTTAAACACTCAAACGCCCACCCTACAAAAAATTGGGTACAGATCGGGTTTCTGTACCTATAATATCTGAACAACCATAAAAATAAATTATTTAAATTATTTATTATTTAATATTATTTATTATTTAATATTATTATCTTAATTATTAAAATTTTAATATTTAAAGGTTTTTATTAAATTCCTGTGCCCCAGTAAGTTGTTCAGCATTATACTTGTTTTATATTTGTCTTATTTTTTTATCTTTAAATATAAATTGTCTGTTGTCAGTATGACAAATTGTTGACACATACAAGCTAAATTCAAGCTTCGTGTCAAACTGTAATTTTAATTAAGATAATAAAATTTCTTTAAAAAAAAACTATTCTCGGGTTCCCAGAAAATCCTCACAAAACCTGCTCTTTGCCTTTGCATTTCTCTATAACCTCAATATACGTTGTGAGAGCCACTAAGTTGCCACTAAGTTCACCTGCTAGTTTAATTTTCGTGGACTAGATGCGACGATATTTTTGGACGATGTATTAAGTGCCAGAGTTTTAAGGAATGTACAGCATGTTCAGTTTAAGTAATAGAAGGAGTGCAGAGCTGGGAATGAATCCTTGCTGCATTATTTTTTTTAGACTCTTGAATCCTAGGTTTTTGATTTCGTTGCTGGCTACATAAATTTCTTCACTTCAAACTGTCCAGGGGTCCACAAACTTTTCAAACAGAGGGCCATGGAGCACATTTGCTTCTTTCGTGGGCCGAATTTTTCATCGTCTGGTCCTAGTGAGTTTCAGCGTGTCATCCCCCTCCCCACCGCCCCCTGCCTCAGGTGTAGTGAGAGGGGCAAGGTCACTCCCAATACCAAACACTGGTTATGTTGTGTTTTCGTAAATTAGGATAAATATTTTTCTACCCCCTCCCCAAAGTTACAGTTGCTCCTCACTAAACACAGGTACCAATCACCAGGTACCAATCACCAGGTACCAATCACCAGGTACCAATCACCAGTTACCAATCACCAGGTACCAATCACCAGTTACCAATCACCAGTTACCAACCACCAGGTACCAACCACTAGCGCCATCACCATCGCCATCACCATCGCCAGGTACCATTACCAGGTGCCAATGCTGGAAACTGTGGGCTTACTTCTCACTTAGTGGTAACTACAATGCAAAGTAGTGCATGAAGTTGCTCATCAGCCATTCTTGAACGAAATCATGGTCTTCCTAGTTTCGTAAACGTAACCTTTGCTTCACTCAGAGGAAAGCAAAATATAACTTCAAAAGGATAAACACCTGAAAAATCACATTCACTGAAAATAAATCAAGGGCCGGACAAAAGTGCTTCGTGGGCCGCATCTGACCCCCGGGCCGTAGTTTGGGGACCCCTGCATAGGCTATAACTATAACAAATGAACCAACCTTCTTCGTTGGTTAATTTGTACACTTTTTCTTCAAGCAACCATACCGTATTTTTGGTAAAGATAAAATTACGTTGGTGATGTACTTTTACTTTTTCCACACTCGTTAACTTCCATTCCTTTTAGTAAGACATCAGTTGCACACCTCAAAATAACAAATCGCCTGAAAGGAACAGTTCTGACAATGCTTTGTGATATATTTTCATAATAGATCAAATTTGGATGTAGTTAACGACACACTATTCAAAGATGGCCGCTCACAATAATCCTGAAGACAATAGAGTTGCTTTCTTCACTGTGGTCAACGCAGTCAAGTACTACATGCAGAATGGGCCAAAGGGCGCTACCCTCAAACTTGTGCAAGGATACTTTGACGCCTACATGAATCCTCCGATGCCGCACTATTCCAGATTTTACGTGCAGAATGCTTTGAGGCGTGGTATGGTTCTGGGTATTTTCAAGTGCAAGGGTGGCAAGTATATCATTTCTCAGGTATGTATAAAAAATATAGTGAAAATTAGAAGGCACTAATTATAAATATCACTCATACACGTGTTACTTTGTCTTCTTTGCTCCAAATTGCAACGCAAACTATTCATGCGACAACTTTTTGACAAGCTTAAAACGGAATTAGTGGGATCTTTGATAGACGGTAGTAGAGTTTGCCAGTTACTCGGCAGAACGAGAGTGGCTTTCGAAATACGTACTACAAATTTCGAAATTGATTCAAAAGACTGAAATTGTAGTGAATTGGTTTACCTTCTCATCTTTTCTTTGGTTTAGTGATATCACTAATTTCTAAGGCTGATCCCTTTTTGGAAACTTGGCGGCTTATCTTATACCAGTTAAGGCTTTAAGTGGATAATCAAATAATAGGATTATAAACTTCAATTCAATGTCGAAGTTTTTCTGACGAAATACTGCCATCTAAAACTAAAAAAAAAGTTATATCATATAAAAATCAAAACCAGTAAAAGGGTTATGAGACGAGAATGGTAGGCCTTTAAAAGGAGTGATATGGCCAGACCAAAACAATCGCCACCACTGGCTATACTTTCAACGTTATAGTTTCATTTAACCGTTGAACTAATACTGTATAGGATTTACTTAGCGAATGCAGGGGATTGTTGGTTTCACCCCTTTGAAATGCCGAACTATTATCAACTTGGCTGTTTTCCCCAGTTATGGTTTTCGTTAATATATGAAGTACTCGTAAATAATATAAACAATAAAACATTAATAAAAAGATAGTAAAAAATTAGTCATCATCGAAACTACATACTAAAATGAAGTAATACAGTAAGCCACCTAATGCAATTAAGTTTTATTCTAGTAACAGGACTCTAATCCTGTCCAGAAGCACGAGTTCAATTCCGAGTTACCCCACTCGAACGAAAGGTAGTTTCTCTCTAAAAGTGGCTTACTGTACTAACCTATTTTTGCGCTAGCAAGAAGGCATCCTGGTTTTTAATCACTCGGTACCACGAGGCCATTGGGCTGAGAACAGGTGTTTCATATTTTCATACTTTACTAGTACTTTACGTTTTGATCAATGAACGGAAAAATCGTATAAAAAACCCAAACTGGTAAAGGGAACCGCCAAGTTGTGAAAGGTTTGGCCCTTCAAAGGAGTTTGAAGGTTAAGTGAAAACAAGAATATTTCTACTTTCGGTAGCAATGTTCAAGTTTTATTTAACGTCCAAAGTATTAGTCGGTGGGATTAACTTGGTGAATATATATCATTTTTGGCGTGTTAATAACGCTCTTTAAAGGGGCGAACCATTTGGAACTTTGCGGCTCCTTTTACCAGTTTTGGTTTTTGATATGATATCACTTCTTTTGTAAAATTCTGTATTAGACTCTACTCGACTAGCCTGCAGATGTGTAACAAAGTGCCACGTCAACAATAGCTTGAATGGTAATTTTTCTAATATTTTAATTTCAAATCACTCCTTTGAGAGGTCAAACCATTCTCAATTTAGTCGTTTCTTTATTCGTTTTTGGCTTTGTTTTGCTGCATTGTCAAGGTGAAGCCGTTGTCTCAGCTTATTTCTAGCTGGTCATGGAACAACTATCTTAACAATCATGTTTTTAAATCTACGGTAATTAAACTGTAAATTAAGGTGTGTTAATAATTTATTCGCTATTGACAAAACAATATTATATCCTGCCTGAAATTCCACAATGAATTTGTGAGCAGAAGAGGGCATCAACACCGGGTAGAGAAAAAACATCAACAATGGATTTAATTTTTGATCGCAAAATAAGGAACTTGCTCATCTAAGAAGAAAATAAAGTCTCTGAGTACTCAATCAAGAAGATACCGTAGGCAAAATTGAATTAAAAAAATGTGTAAACTGGCTTATATCTATATATACACGACTGTCTAGCAGTAAGTTACATTAGTAGCCTAGTAACTCGCAGCCCTGAACTTCACAGTCGTGCGGCTGAGGCTGGGCTCCCGGACCACTGCACTGTGAATAAGGTTGGAGCTAATGACCTACCTGTCGACGTGCCATTAAGCTTCAATCTCCCCCAAGCACCTCGCAGCCTTGAAGTACCTTAACATTCCAGTGGTACAGTGGCTGCATACTACTTCCACCCTCTTTCCCCGACCAGCAGTCATTTAGTAGTTGGTGGGGATTGGGGAGGCGAAAGTGCGATGTACATGGGGGGAGGGGGGGGGGCACTGAGGATGAATCTACGTATGCTTCGTTCGGTGGGAGGTTGGGGAAAGGACGAAAGGTTGGTTGGGTAAGTGGAGCAGAAGTAGTACATCATAGAAAAGGTTCGTCGTAGTAACATAAAAATAAATGTTTGAAGACACGCGATGCAGCAGGAAGAACCGGTCTTCCTTCACGTTTGGGGCAGGTCTGGGGGGAGGGGGGTAGCCTCTTTGGGTAAGCAACGTTTTATTCAAAGCTGTTTACTGTAGTTAATGAACAGAATGAGAAAGCTCAGTATTTTAAAATATGCCCGCATCTGGAATCATTATTGTGCATGCTGAAGGGAGCGCTGATAGAGGGCTGAAGAGGGCGCAGAAATGTGTAATTTGCCCTACCCTCCCAGATAAAAATGTTTATTTACGCCATTGGTGGTAGGTAGTCTAACAATGCTGCAGGACTGTGGGGCAGTTGGCGGCCACCAGTGCATAGGATGAATGATGCAGGACTGCAGACGAGGCAGCAGTTTGATGGGCATTCGATGTAATGCACAATTAGAAAGGCGTATTACATCAGGTTTAGCTAGTGAATAAAATTCGTAATAACATAGAAACAAACTTGTTTTTATAATAAATAAATTAATAAATTTTTGAATATTTAAAGAAATGTATGTGAATAAAGACTATTATCGCTAGCAGTCCCATAACTGCTAAGTATATCCCCTGTCCATTAAGAAGTGCCATTGAAAATTGACCTATGTAACTCGGGTTGAGTAGAAACATCCCGTTGCATGTTCTGGGAGATGTCGCGTCATAATCCCCTGATCTGGTTTATTTTTAGACATTCAAATCACGCAACCTAACAATCCATGCTCGTCGAGCTTGGTTCATGAGGGGTAATTGGGAGGACAGGGACTAAACACAACTAATCTACTATCGACCAATCAAAAACAAGATAGAAACAAGGGGGGGGGGGGTGAGAGCGTTGCATCTATTTGCATTCACTGTCACGTGGGCGAGTTTGTATGGGTGTTGTAATTCTACAAATATGCTTTAGAAAATATTGATTCAAGCTTCAACGTTTCTTGACAGCAAAAACGTAAATAAAGTCCTGCGTTGTGCTTCAATTAATGCTGTCTTGCAATTTATTGGTGTCACTTGAAGGAGGGTCGATACGATGACGAATCGGTCTGGTGACGCTTTTGATTTAAAATTCGTGACGTGTGGTAACAACCAGAGTTACTTTTGCTTGATCCAACCTACTGGGTTAATTTTCGAAGGCACCCATTCTTTCATCGGGTGGAGATGGGGACATTATTTATATGCGTGTCTCAGCAGTCTTCAGAAAAAAATGCCGTTCGCTTTCAAAACGGTGATAGCGAGCATCGTCTGCTCAAGGCAAACTGGGAATGAAGCTGTGTTCCTTGCTCACTATCGTGGAGCGAGGAATTCAGCTACTCTCTCAGTTGGTCTTGCACCTGCTATAGCAGCTTCCCTCCTAAAAGGCGAATGTGTTGCGCTCTTTGGTTGGTTAAAGTGATATTGCCTTCTGATTGGTTAGAAGTCGAGTGAGCTATTTCGAAGGACGAAGATCGCGTTTCGCTGAAACTTACGAACCTGATGTACGACTGGCCCACTTTAAACAGAATGTAAGCAAACTGACCTGCACAAACCCGAGCATATAAACCAAAACTAAGCATGTAACCTAAATTCTAAAGCATATAAACTAAAATAATCTGCAGAATTGACAAGAAAATCTGATTATTTTGCTTAAGCTGTGGTTTATGTATTGTGGTAAATCCCCATTCCGATATGACAAATGCCAGATTCTATGATATATGCCGTATTCTCTCCGATACTACGTATGCTTTATTCCTCTTTGTCAGATCTATTGAGCAAGTTAACTGACTAATTTATTCACTTAGGCACCGTCCCTGAAACCTCCACCTGTGTCTCCTGAAGGACCAAAAAAGAATCGAAGAAGGGGTGGCCGTGATAAAGCAGGACCATCTAATCAACTTACCAAAGATGCAGGGATGTTTGACCAATCTGAGGATATGGAAGAGTGACTTAATTGATTTCGTGCAGAATGTATCCACTTTTGATGCCCATGTCATTTGAATTTCTGTATACAGTATGCTTGGGTAACGTTTTTGATTTTGGTTATATGTGCAAGAAACTCCCCCAATTGCGTACCTTTGTTAAGTAATGCAGTAATCCGTATTATTGATTAACCCACAGAAGAGTCGAATATCTCTACTTTTGTGGATTTAAATTATAACTCTACGTTG
Organism: Lithobius niger; assembly: GCA_023313725.1. Classification (NCBI taxonomy): domain Eukaryota; kingdom Metazoa; phylum Arthropoda; class Chilopoda; order Lithobiomorpha; family Lithobiidae; genus Lithobius; species Lithobius niger. The sequence continues at coordinate 121,501 of JAHWFP010173338.1, forward strand.
AAAGACTTGACACATCTTTAATGTGCACAAGTTGATAGTAATGTAAATTAGTTTTCTTTTCTGGAATTAGTGTAACACTGACTAGAATTTTTTTTCAAATAAAATTAGAATCCTGTCTGACCATTACCACGAAAACCCAAGTTTACCAGCCTCTGAAAGAAATTTAATACCACCTATCTCTCACCCACCTATCTCTCACCCTTGTTTGAGCTCGTCCGTATTCGTTCAGATCTTGTCATTCGAAAGAAATTATTTATAACATAATAAACGAATGATATTAACAAAGTTACTTCAATTCGCAAAGATTCGATCAGGGTTGCCCTAAACTGGGTATCGTGGATTACATTTAGACGCATTAGGGGTGGCCAATATCAACTTTTAAAGTATAGTCTTTGAAGTAAAAATCTACTTCTTGCCATATACACATTCCAGATTGAATAATTGTAAATGATAATTTTACAATTATTAGAAATTTAGCAACGGGCTAACAAAGCAGCCATTGTGAGAATTCCAAACAAATATACTAAGAAGACGAGCTCAAAATTAGCTAAATTTTTCTCACCCCTTCAAAGGTCCCTGACAACCATGTAAATGCGGAACATCTCCAGGCGTATATGTATTGCTCCCGGCAACCTATAAGTAATTGGAGAGGTGCACTTTCCCCATCAAGGGGCTGCCAAAAAGGGAAACTAAGACATTTTCAGTGGAAAGACTCCAGTAGAAGATCAACGGAAAGTTCTTCCCGAGTGACCGAGTGAGCGAAGCAAACGAGATCTTTTTTTTAACTTGGACAATTCGGCATTTTGCTAAGCCAGTCGGCGTCTAAAGAACGGCATCCAAATACACAAATTGGATTGGAACCCGCAGAATACTATATTCATCAAAAAGTTCTTCTTCAGCTCACAATGAAATTAAAGATGTGGAACAAAATCGCATCCAAAAAGTTCTGTATGGTCGTTGCAGCATGATTTATTAAGCAACACCATTGAACTTTGGTCGGAATATTTGATGAAATATGGTTTAACGATGTATACTTGATTTTACGTGTTCGGGAAAATTAATACTGTCTGTGTTGAGGAATTCACCCATTAATTTCCTTTATGCCGACTAGGGCATCCCCCGTAAATGGCCGGATTTATAGACCATTGTTGTGATTTTGTTTTCATGAAAATGTAGTGACGTCACTACATCTGCCAATTATTATCTGTTGAACGGTCCTTACAAATTATACACTACGTACCATTACTAGTCGCCCCTCGCCCGACATTCCCATTGCGGACTTCAGTAGAGTAATGATTATCGTAATTCCCACTGCGCACTAACAAAGAGGCAGACAAAAAACAATGAACTCAGTTATGTAGATTCACCATTTTAGTTAGCTCAATCTCTATAACTAAGATCGTAGTTTTGTTTGCGTGCGTGTGTCTGTCCGCAGTGAGAATCTCTACAATCTTCATTCTATTGACGTCTATAGTGGGATTCTCGGGCGGTGAGCGACGACTGCTAACGGGGCTGTTTAATTTGTAAAGACCTTCAACAATAATTGGCAGATGTAGTGACGTCACAGTATTTTCTTGTAAATGGAAAATCACAATGCTCTAAAAAACCGGCCAAATATGGGGATTGGGGGGGGGGGGTGGCTGCCCTAGATAATAGTAGTTGCACCATTTTTTAGTTTTCTGTACAGCCGTACCGGCTGAGAAGACTATTGCAACGACTCCGTCCGTCGCTTTTTTCAACTTCGCAACGGTACTAGATATTTACGACCATTATTTGCAGCGTTAGATTCAGTGTGAGAAGTTAGTTAAATAACATGGCAAATTAAAACATCGTTACTTCCTCATAGCTAATAGACTTCTTCGATGTACCTAACTTAAGTAATAACATTTGATCGTCGAATTAAAATCCTCAACATAAACAAATGGATTTTAGCTTCGTTTAAAATAGTCTCGTCGCATTGTTGCATGAATGAATAGGCTTACCATCGAACCCAATTCTCCATTAGGACTATCTGCTACTTAACGAAATTAAAACGACTGCATTTTTAAAATTAGGCCTAACAAATGAAAATTAGGCTTAAAATGTTACCATAGCAACGTCAAGTTGCTACGAGTCGCTGTTGGCTTGATCAACAGCGTCTCTCGTCACTTCCCTACTACCACTGATCTACATAGGCTACGTTGCGCGTTACGTTGTAACACTGTAACTGTGTGCCTGAAGGCGCACCGTGTTGCAAAAATGAATAGGCTTACTATACAATCAATATCTACAATCAATATCTCCGTTAGCTGCTACTTAACGAAATTACAACTGCTGGTTAAAATTAGACCTAAAAGTTGACAATTGCGCCTTAAATGTAAAATAGGCCTAAAAGCTAACACGTTTTTAACCGGCAATTGTGATGGCTACTACTTTTAGATTATAGTATAATACAGATAGCTGTTGTAGTGCATGATAAAGGTGTACGCCTCAACATAAGTGGAGGAATTGTACAGAAGACCGGTGGGACTAGGCAGTCGCTGTAGCTGCTTGTTTAAGTATGCTTTTGAACGGCTTGTATGTTGTAAGAGGTTACAGGCATGTTTTTGTGGAGAACCAAGTAGAAAAAAAACTTTCAAGAAGAAACACTTTCAAGAAGGGATGGCAGCGATGTCGACACCAAAAATATATAGAACCCATTCTGTAGATCGGTCGTACTTGTGGAACACTTTTCCTGATAATCCTTCGTCTGCCAGGGTGTTATTTTCTTTTCCCATGCAAGGCTGAAGCAATTCCTTAAAGGGCTGTATATTTGCCTTCAATTTGATTGTAACTTGCTGGACGTATGGATTGATCGGGTCACTTTCCATTGTCCCATGCAGTGCTAAAATAACTGCTAGTTCGTCTGCAAAAACAAGACAGCCACTTTCCACCGACCAAAAAATTGGTGATCTACAAACTAGGCAGTGTTTCAATAGTTATAATGAATTTAATTCTTTTTTTTTTAAATTATACTAGGACAGC